>CATIWM010324736.1:0-12859 GCA_949671775.1 Mallotus repandus | reverse complement strand
TTTATTCTGTTTAGTTTTACTTTTCATCTGTTTATTGTACTAATATTTATATATTTTTTATTCTTTGATTTCTTTTATTTTTACTTATTTTGTTTCATTATTTTTATTTCTATTTGATTTTATTTTTATTAAAATTTTATTTTTATTTTGTCTGATTACTAATCTTTATTTATTTATTTTTTATGATAATTGGTACTATGATGATGATGATTGGAGTAACCTAGAATGGAGTGTACGTGATTGGACGTAGAAATCAAATTCATGAAGAAATGCATGGCAATCCACAGATTAAACCATCTTTATTAATTTTATGTAGTTTCTGGTTTCTTTTTTTTATTTTATTTTTTAAATTTTGGGTTGTAATTAATTTTTATTTTTATTTTCAGTAGATCATTGTAATAGCCCCATTAGTGAGAATATAGTGGAATTTTAATTTTATGCACTTTAAAAAATTAATTAGTAAATTAGGTCTATTTGGTAAAATCCTAATTAAAATCAATGGTGACCTTACTTAATGTATGTTGCATGTAATTAAAATTAAGGTTAGAAAAATCAATAAATGTATATATTTATATGTTTATATGTTTATTTGAGCTTATTTGGTTATTTTTATTCATTTTAGGGCCCAAGCCCACGTGTGGGTCTAACTCACTAATAAAATAGGCCTTTAAAATTAAATTTATGTTTAATTAACTTTAAAATCAATGTAGGCCCATTTAGGTTAATTTAGACTTTAGGCCCATTTTATGTAATTTAAAATAAATTTAAACTTAGTTCAGCCAATTAAATTATTTCTTTTAAAATAAATAGACTTAAGATCATTTCATTTAAATTAAAATAAGTAGAATTAGGCTCATTAAATCAAATCCATTTTTTCTTAAATTTGGTAGACTTAGGCCCACTTTTAGAATTAAAAATTAACTTCACTAATACAATTAAAATATAGACTCACCTTTAGTTCCATTTCACTTTGTAAATAAAATATGTAGATTTAGCTAACTTAAAATTAAAATCAAATGTAGTTTGGATTTAGGGACGTTACGCCTCGAATGCATTTTTTATGTGCTTTTTCATGAATTGGTTGCCTTAGGGTTAGATGGATGTTCAATTAGGGTTTAATGAAATTGCATGTAATTAGGAAATAAGATAGTAATTCATAAAATAATTCTAAATGAACACGAGACTAAAAAAAGTTGGTATTTCGTATCCAGAACTCTTGGTTGTGGTGCTAGCTTGTATTAGAGAATCGAGTTACCACCACCTTCTATTTGTCCCAGTTATTACCCTGGGTGGCGACTCCTCATCTCCACGCTATGTGTTTCTGATATAGTAGTGTGTTCCCTAGAGTCTTGAGCTCAAATAGTGCCACGGTTGCAATAAATTTGGGCACGTGCTAAACCATACTGTCTCCAGGAGGGCTGCCCCTGTTGTGTGTCAAAGGGTAACATTTTGTAATCATAGGGGCATTTTAGACATTTTATATTTATTTTATTTTATGTAATTTCAGAGGTGTGATGGGTGGAACATTATGACGTCTCCTCCTACCAAACCCCATTGTTCTCCTTATGCTCTTTAAGAGGGAGTGACTAGTCATCAAAGGCCTAGGGTCGGAGATCTAGGCACTATAGATGCTGGGTTTGTGCACTTCTCTTGGGTAGGTTCCCCTTGCCTACACCTTAGGTAGCATAGTGTTTGAATCATTGTATTACTTTCTATGATGAATAATAGAAGTAGCCCCATTATATTCATCTCGTGTGCCTTGTTAATTGTGCTTGTGCTTGCTGCCTTGTTCTTGCCCATTGGACTACTATGTTGACTTTACAGGTCTTGACTCAGATACTAATCTATTTTTCCTTGTGCCTTTATAGAATTACTAATATGTCCCTGAGGCTGACTTGTTATAAAATGTTCTAGACAAGCGCCATAAGATCCTTTTTGTGAAACTTTTGAGAGCCCGTGACATTTGGTATCAGAGCTTTCTCTGCTCTTTAACAATGGTCATGGTGGCCAAAGCAAACAATACTAAACATGTTCGCATTGAGGCACTTGAGAAAAGGGTGGAGGCACTTGAGGTTGCGGTAACCCAAGTGTGCCCAGTAGAGAATGTGTTGAGTAATACAGAATTGTTTAATATTGTGGTAGCAAAAGCAGATGTCTTTGAGAATATTATAAAGAGAGTTTATACTTTTGAACCAGCGTTGGCTAGATTGTTTTCTCTTGAGGGGCGGCCAATAGAGTTTGAGGCACCCCCTCATGCAAACCTTTTGGGGAGCGATGATAATTATGTGTTGAAAAAATGGCTAAAAAGGCTAGTGACTCGGGTGGAGACCCTTGAGAAATCACCCATGATATTCTTGAAAAACAAAAGAGCCTTGGTGAAGGTCTTGATGCTTTTAGTGAGGATGCCAAGGAAGCTTTCCAATCCTTGTGTCAAAAGTTACAAATAGTTCATGGGAAGGTTGAAGAGTTGACTAACACAGATGGCTTAAGAGCTATGCCCATAGGAAGAACCAAGATTCCTAAACTTACCCCATTTAAAGGGGCCCGAGATTCAAACATCGTCGATAATTTCTTATTCAATATGGAACTTTATTTTGAGGTAATGAAAATAGATTTTGATGAACAATGGTTAAGGCTTGCTCCCATATACCTTGTTAACGATGCCAAGCTTTGGTGGTGAACCAAAGTAGAGGAAATAAGAGCAGGCAGGTTCCTTATGGATGGTTGGGACAATTTTAAATAAGAACTAAAAGCATAATTCTACCCTTAAAATATGGGATTTAACACTTGCACTCAGTTAGATGAATTGAAACATATTGGTTCCATTCAAGACTATGTCAGGCAATTTTCGGTACGGATTCTCAATATACCAGATATGGTTGAGGTAGACAAAGTGCATCATTTCATGACTGGTTTAAAACCTTGGGCCAAGAAATAATTTCAAAGGCAAGGGATAAAAGACATTAAGACTGCAATCTCGGCAGCTAAAAGTCTAGATGACTATGCAGAGAGTGGCAATAAACAAAAGTTCAACTCATTTATGGAGGGAGAGAGCCATACTACCAAATGGCCAAGAAATTTTCAAGGAAATTCATAATGACCTGGGAATTTGGAGCGCACAAATTGAAATTTTGGTGGAATGGAAAAGAGATTTAATAATACGGGAGGGGGAAATAGAAACTACTCCAACTTTCATGATGGAAACCTTGGGCAGCAGCATACAAATCCCTTAAGTTTCGAAAAGCCTGTAGGGAGAGGCACCCCAAGTGTTAAGTACTTTTTGTGCAGTGGACCTCACCGGGTGGCAGAATTTCCTCAATGAGCAGCTTTGAATGCCATCAGGGCCTTATAATAGAAAGAAATGAAAGAAAGTCCTTAGGAGAAAGAGGAGGAGGAACCAGCCATGATGGGAGCTGTTAGGTTCTTGAATGCCTTGGAAAGACAGATGGAACAACCAAAGGCAAAAATAATTAGGGGCTTAATGTATGTTGACTTCAAAGTACAGGGGAAAGTTATTCGAACTCTCATAGATATGGGAGCTATAAACAACTTTATGACAGATAAAGTAGCCACCCAACTAGGGCTCGAAGTGGAGAAGGATGTGGGTAAAATGAAAGTTGTGAACTCACAGCCTAGAGAAATGATTGGCATAGCCCGAGATGTAACCGGGATCATAGAGCGGGAACATGTTATTCACAATAGCTCCAATGGATGACTTTAATGTTGTCTTAGGGTTGGATTTCTTAGATCAAACTAGAACTGTCCCCATTCCCTCAACCAATTACCTGTTGATGATGGGAGAAAGCCCATGTGTAATCCCTATTAAGGTGAGCCCAATTTGTGAAAAGAAGATGTTATCAGCCCTACAGTTTAAGAAGGGGATAAGGAAAAGTGAGAAAATATATGTAGCAATTTTGCTTGGGGTAGAGAGCCAACTGGATAAGGAGATCCCAGAGTAATTAAAGGCAGTATTAGTTGAATATGGTGATGTGATGCCCGACAAGCTGCCTCAAACTTTGCCTCCGAGAAGGGGAATTGATCATGAAATAAAATTGCTCCCAGGGACAAAGCCTCCTACAAGAGCCCCTTATAGAATGGCTCCTCTAGAGCTAACTGAGCTGAGAAAGCAGCTAGATGAATTACTTAAAGTAGGCTTCATCTATCCCTCTAAGGCCCCCTTTGGTGCTTCGGTGCTTTTCCAAAAGAAAAAAGATGGGAGTTTATGGTTGTGCATTGATTATCGAGCTCTGAATAAAGTCACCATGAGGAAAAAATATCATATCCCACTTGTAGCCGATCTCTTTGATCAATTGGTATAAGCCAAGTACTTTAGCAAGTTGGATATGAGATCTGGGTATCATCAAGTTTGTATTGCGGAAGGGGATGAATTGAAAATAGCATGTGTAACTCTGTATGGTGCATTTGAATTTCTTATTATTCCTTTTGGACTAACTAATGCTCCTGCTACATTTTGTACTCTTATGAACCAGGTGTTTCACGATTACTTGGATAAGTTTATGGTGGTGTATCTTGATGACATTATGGTTTACAGTGCCACCTTAGTAGAACATAAAGAGCATCTCCACCTAGTCTTTAAAAAATTAAAGCAGAACAAGTTGTATGTAAAGTGGGAGAAATGTGCCTTTGCGCAAACCACCATAAAATTCTAGGGGCACATAGTGGAATACGGCTGCGTCCGCATGGATCCTAGGAAAGTGAAAGTAATTTAGGAATGGAAAACACCCACAAGCCTCGCAGAACTCCGTTCTTTTTTAAGACTTTCCAACTACTATACGCGGTTCATAAAAGGGTACTCAAAGAAGGTACTTCCATTAACAGAGTTACTGGAGAAGACCACTAGTTGGGAATGGACTAGTGGCTGTCAAGGAGCATTTAATAAGGTGAAGAAGTTGCTTCTTGAAGACCTAGTACTTACTATGTTGGACATGCTGAAACCTTTCAAAGAGCAAACAAATGCTTTAAACTTTGCTCTTGGTGAGGTACTGATGTAGGATAACCATCCTATAGCCTTTAAAAGTAGAAAATTAAGCAAACCAGAATGTCGATACATGACTCATAAGAAAGAGCTGCTGCAATCCTCCATTGCTTGCTAACATGAAGGCATTATCTGTTAAGGTTAAAGTTTATGGTGAGAACTGATAACACTATAGTAAGCCATTTCTTAACCCAACCAAAGCTGAGTCTAAGGCAAGCTCATTGGTCAGAACATATGGCTGAGTTTGATTTTCATCTGGAATATAGGCCTGGGAAGAATAATAATATAGTGGATGCATTAAGCCAAAAGTCAGAATTAGCTGTGGTGAAACAATTAGCTCATCTTTACATGAGTCAAGTTGTAACCTCCATCCGAGATGAGATTAAACAGAATTTAGGAAAAGATCCACAACATGTCGCTTTAATCAAATTGGCTAAGTAAGGGAAGACCAGACAATTTGTATGGGAGAATGATCTCTTAATGGCAAACAGGTTTCGGCTGTATAAACCCAAAATCGGGAATCTAAGGAAGTTGCTACTCCAAGAGTGTCACGATACATTATGGGTGAGTCACCCTAAATGGCAGCGAACACTGGCTTTTCTAACACAGAATTACTACTAGCCCAAAATGAAAGACGATATGAGAATGTACACAAAGACCTACCTAACCTATCAATAAGATAAAACTAATAGATAAAAGACAGCGGAGTTGTTGGAACCTTTGCCAGTGCCCAACCGGCCTTGGGAGAGTGTGTCACTGAATTTCATTACTGGTTTACCATGAGTGGGGGAGTATGATTCCATTTTGGTTGTGGTTGACCAATTTTTCAAATATGCCACCTTCATACCAATGTCGAAATTCAGTTCTTCAGAAGGTACAGCTAGGGCCTTGTTTAAACATGTGGTGAAGTAGTGGGGAGTGCCTAAGAGTATAGTCTGTGACCGAGATAGTTGATTTCTGGGAACTTTCTGAGCAGCTCTTTCGTCTCCCAGGCTCATGCCTTGACAAGTCAACTAGCTACCATCCCCAGACAGATGGCCAAATAGAGAGATTCAATAGTCTCTTTGAGGAATATTTAAGACACTTTATCAACTCCAGTTAAAAGAACTGGGCATCATTGTTGGATGTTGTGCAATTTTGTTTTAATTTAAAAAAAAAGCTCTAGCACTAACAAAAGTCCTTTTGAGATTGTTACAAGATAGCAGCTGTCACTACCACACTCTTTGGAGGGGCCATAGAAAGGGAGAAATCCAAGGGCTTACAACTTTTTCAAAGAATGGAGACAAAATGAAGAAATGGCTCAAGCACACTTGCCGAGAGCAGCATAAAAGAATGAAGTACTGGGTGAACCAAAAGCACAGGCCACATGAGTTCCAGGTTAGAGACAAGGTGCTGATAAAGTTACTTCTATAGCAAGTTCATCTGCGCAACAAAGATAGAAGATTGCTGAGGAGATTTGAAGGCCCTTTCCCTATTATTGCCTAAGTGGGGTAAACTCTCTATGAAGTAGAACTACTTGAGGGGCTCAACATACATCATGTTTTTCATGTGAGCAATCTACGGCCTCACCATGAAAATAAAGAAGACGCCAGCAGAAACCAATCCAAGAGACCTTCAATCTCCAAGTTTGAACCAACAATAAAGATTATCGAAGAGATCCTAGCAGAGAGAGTAGTAGCTTCCAATCGGCGCAAATACAAGGAGTACCTAGTGAAGTGGAAGGACCAAGACGAGGAAGAGAACAACTGGGAGAAGGAAGATGATCTAAAATCTTACAAGTACAAGATTGAGCAGTTCATTGAGTCGCAATTGATGAGGGCGTCAACCGCTTGAGTGGGAGAGAATGTCAAGGGGTAGCATTTTGTAATCATAAGGGCATTTTAGATATTTCATATTTATTTTATTTTATGTAATTCCAAGGGTGTGATGGGTGGAACATTATGACGTCTCCTCCTACCAAACCTCATTGTGCTCCTTATGCTCTTTAAGGGGGAGTGACTAGTCATCAATGACCTAGGGCCGAAGATCTAAGCACTATAGATGTTGGGTGTGTGCACTTCTCTTGGGTAGGTTCCCCCCTGCCTACACCTTGGGGAGCACACTGTCTGAATTGATGTATTGCTTTCTATGATGAATAACAAAAGTAGCCCCATTATATTCATCTCGTGTGCCTTGTCAATTATGCTTGTGCTTGTTGCCTTGTTCTTGCCCATTAGGCTACTATGTTGGCTTTGCAGGTCTTGACTTGGATACTAATTTATTTTTTCTTGTGCCTTTACAGAGTTACTAATTTGTCCCTGAGACTGACTTGTTATAAGGTGTTCTAGACAAGCGCCACACGGTCCTGTGACATTGTGTAGTTAGGGGTGTGCAAAACCGACTCAACCTGATGAACCGACTCGACCTGATGAATCGATCCCTAACCGAACCAACCCAAATTAGTTTGGTTTTGATTTTGAAGTTTTTTGTAAATTTTGGTCGGAACTCCTCGACCAAAAAATCAATTTTTATTATATTATATATTTTTTACCTTGAAATGTAGTAATGTAATTGATGTAGCAAAGTGGTAAAGATGATAGATCAATACCCATAGGTTAGTGGCTCGATTTCCAGCTATGTAAACTTTGTTTTTTATTTTTCATTTAACAAAAAGTGATAAAAACCTCACAAAACATATTGCCAAAGCGTGTTGTATTTAGTATTTATTCAGTTACTCAAAAAATTGACGGATATCCAAGCAACACGCTTTGGTTTTGTTCGGTTTGAGATTTTGAAAAAAAAAAGAAACCCAACCCGACCCGAACTCACCTGATGCACACTCCTATGTGTAGTTCATCAGTGCTAAGGTCATATAACCTCCCAATTTATCAAAAAAATAGTGTAATTTAATGTTAAATAAATGTTAAAAATAAAATTGAAATTGACGTAGAGCATCCATACTTCTGAGGTTATCAACAACATTAAATTTCATCATAACTATTACCCCTTATTTGGTTCAATTCTATCAAGGAATTCATTTCATTTCCAAATAAATTCCTAATAGAATTCATTTCCAAATAATAATTTTTATTAATAAAATATGTTTGGTTCAAATGAACATTTAATGGAATTCATTTGAAATGAATTTCATATTTTGTTATATTGTATTTGGTATAAATCTTGAATTTAAGTTTTTGTCAAAAAAACCTTTTTAAATATAAATATGTTTTTGAAAATAAAAATGAGGGGGTATTTTAGTCATTTAAAAGTATAGACTTAAAATTTGTGGGATTCATTTAGAAATCCTAACCATTTTGATAGAATTTAGTTTAGTTTAGTTATAATCAATTCAACAAATTTAAAAATTTGGAATTGCAAATGAATTCCATACAAAATTCATTTAAACCAAACATATATCATTTGTATTTGTAAATAAATTCCATAAAATTTTAAGGAATTCATTTATACCAAACACACTCTTAAAGATTTTAAGTGTAGAATCAAATAAATGATGAATGATGAATGGTAAATTTAGAAAAATAATTGACATTGAGAAAATTATTTATATAAAAAGATGAAAAATTTTGTAAGTAGAAATGAATAATTAAATTAATGTCATATATAAAAGAGTAAATAGGTGATAAGACTGAAGAAAAAAAAATGAAGATGTTAGTGGTTGCATTCGAGTCAGGAGCTCCAAAAATACAATCTCAAGGCTATAAACATCACTTTTGTCTGTCAACTTGTGAGTCATAAATATTCCGGATCAAGATATCCCTAGAGCACATTGTCAATTAAAATAAATAAATCATGTAATGGAGAATAATCATAAATACACAATTTAGCTAAGTGCATAACTAAGTAAAACGTACCAAAGTTTCCTTTACTATAGAAAAAACATAACATGATTAGGAAAGTTGCCTTCATCATCCGGGATAGGAGCGAGATGTGAGAGTCCGAAATGTACCACATAATTCAGCATTAGAAGATGGATATAAGCCAAAACTTTGTAGACACTTCAAAATATTTTTTTGAACAAATCACAAAAGCCTTGGAAAAGATAAAGGGCAATAGATTTTAGAGGTTTTAACACATGAAAGCCAGTCCCGCAAGGTACCATTCGACATGAATTTGTGTACCAACATCTGGCATGAATAAAGAACATAAGAAAGCAAAATGTTATCTATAATCAAACAAATCTTTTTCTTTATATATTTTAAATTAAAAACAAATAAATGTGATTTAATTGTAAACACGTGCATGTGAAACGTACCCTTCCGTTTCTTAAATTTGCCATTTCTTCAACTTCTTTCCAATTGCCAAGGAAAGTGCTATCTGTCCTAGTGGAACTACCAATTCTTACTAACACCACCGTCATAAACTCAAATCATAAAAAAATTTTAATCCACCAGAAGCAACCTCAATATCAGAACTTTGTAGTTCATAGCACAAAATCTCTCATAGGCATTTCATCAAATAACATTTATGCATAAAGCAAAATTTGACTAATATTTTGATACACAAAAGCCAAGACTTACTTAACAAATAAACTCATCACCCCAACCTCTTTTAAAAGAATTGCCAGCCCTGAACTGAACTGCATACTGATTACATATCAATGTAAGTCGCCAAGTTGGAATGTGAAAATATGAGCTAATCCCTGAATTTGTGTGTTTAGCAGGAGGGCTGGAATAGGTTCGGATCTTTCATTGCAATAATAGATTTTAAACTCTTAGCAATCAAAATAGAGAAAGGTGGAAAAGGTGTTAGATTTTTAGCAAGGAACAAGTCAAAATTTTGCTACATCAACTTACAGTGCTCATATATATATATACTTGAGAAAAAAAATCAAATGAAGAAGTTGGTTGGAAGTAGAATAGTAATTTCAAAAATCAAGCAACATCAACAATGGTTCCTTAACCAGATAATGAATGAATTGTTCTTTAATAAAACTGAAAGCTGAAGATCCAAGCTGATAATTGTTGATGATTGTTTTAGATTTATGTGAAGGCAGTAATGATTGATGACATGGATCAACTTTTTACACATTGAGGCTTGCTGTTATGGTGTGTCTTAAATGATCTGTTAAGATTTTTTTTCTACATATAAATCACAGTTTAAAAGCTTATGCCAATGTGAGAAAGAAAACAAATAAACTTTTGGGGTTGCAAAATGATAGTGGAGTTTGGATTGGTGATGTGAATGGTATGTGGTCAATAGCTCATAATTATTTTCAGAACCTTTTTGCTTCTCCTACTCACACTTCTTCTTTGAATATTGATTATATGGATGCTCGGGTTTCTGGCGAAGATAATGAAATGCTTACAGCTCCTTTTTCGATTTGAGTTTAAAGATGCTATTTTCCAAATGCATCGGATAAGTCTCTAGGACCCAATGGTTTAAATCCGGCATTTTATCATGGGAAATGAAATTTTTACTGCTTGTGTTTCTTGGTTAGATGATATGAGTTTCCCTTCGGGTTTAAATGATACCCTTATAGTGCTCATCCCGAAATGTGATCCTCCTAGCTCTATGAAGGACTTAAGACCGATTTCTCTATGTAATATGCTTTTTAAGATTATTTCCAAGGTACTTTCTAATCAGCTTAAGCATATTTTGCCTCATTTGATCTCTGATTCTCAGTCTGTGTTTGTGCCAGGGAGATTAATTCAAGATAATGTCATTGTTGCTTTTGAGGTAATTTACTTTTTGAAAATAAGGACTAGGGGAAAGTTGGGTATTGTTGCTCTAAAAATTTATATTAGTAAAGCATATAACAAGATTTCTTGGGGGTATCTTAAAGATATTATGTGTAAAATGGGTTTGCTACTAAGTGGATTGAGTGGATTATGCTTTCTGTCACTACTGTTAACTATTCTGTTCTTTTGAATGGGAGAGTGGTAGGTCCTATAGAGCCAGGTAGGGGTCTTAGATAAGGTGACCCTTTATCACTTTATCTTTTTATTCTTTGTGTTGATGGTCTTTCTACTTTGATTCGGAGGGCAGATAGAAGGGGTGATATTCATGGTTGTAGTATTTGTCGAGATGCTCCTAGTGTGTCCCATTTACTGTTTGTAGATGATATTTTCTTTTTCTTCAGAGCTCAAGAAAGTGAGGTTAGGGTAATGCAAGATATTTTTTCTCAATATAAGAAAGACTTTGGGGAAGCTATTAATTTTCAAAAACCTTCTATATTTTTTAGTACCAATGTGCCTAATGATGTGAGGGGTCAGATTTCTTCTTCTTTGCAAGTTTATTCTCCTCTTGATATAGGGAGATACTTGGGACTCCGTTCTCTTATTGGTCATAATAAGAGATCGATTTTGGAAGAGAATAAGAGGTTGTTAGAGCAAGTTTTTATCTTAATCGGGTAGAGAGGTGCTTATTAAGCTTGTTTGTCAAGCCATTCCTTTTTATTGCATGGTTGTTTTTCTTCTTCCTATTTCTCTTTGTGATGAGCTCCAAAAGATGATGAATTCTTTTTGGTAGGGTATGAAACCGAATGGAGGTAGAAGGATTAATTGGATGCAGTGGAATAGATTATGTAGTCTGAAGGATTATGAAGGGAATGGTTTTCGAGATTTGCATGCTTTTAATCTAGCCATGCTAGCCAAACAAGGCTGGAATATGTTGGTTAATCCGGATGCTCTAGTTAGTAAACTACTCAAAGCTAAATATTTCCCAAGAGGGACCTTTCTTGATTCTCATTTAGGACGTAATCCTAGTTCCAATTGGAGGAGCACTTGGAGTGCAAAACATGATTTGAATCTTGGATGCCATTGGAGAGTTGGTAATGGGCTTGATATCAAGGTGCGAGAGGATGTGTGGCTACCTCGAGATGATTCTTTTTAACTTGATTCACCACAACCAGATGATGTTGATGTTATGCATGTTTGTGATCTCTTTGTTCTAGGGAGAAATAAATGGGGTACTGAAATTTTTTTGGAGTTATTTTCCAAAGATGAAGCAACTGCCATTCTTTCTATCCCATTATCTCATTCAGTCATTGAAGATTTAGCATTTTGAGCTTAAAGGTTGTTATACTGTTAAATCAGGATACAAAGCTCTCACTCAAGGAGATTTTTTCCCACATGATGCTTTGGGTCCAGCTGTCTAGAAGCTTGCTATTCCACCTCAAGTTAGGAATTTTGCTTGGAGGTTATAAAGTAATTCAATCCCGACCAGAGAAAGACTGATTCTTTGAGGTATAAATGTGGAAAATGTTTTTGTTTTTTGTAAATCTTATGGTGAACATCTTTTCCATATCTTTCTTAACTATGAGTTTGCTAGAGAATGTTGGATGGAAGCAAATGTGGTGCTTTTTGGGTTACAATCCAAAATTTTTTATGATTTGTTCAATTCTGTTTGTACTATTACTGACAATCTGTATTTAGAGAAAGTGTGCATGGTTCTTTAGGGAATTCAGAGAGAACGTAACCAGGTGTCACTACAAGAAAAGTGGTCTATAATGACATTTTGTTTATGACATTTTGTACGGTTGTCATTTAAGAGAGTAAAATTATAATAAGGCGACATTTTTTATAAATGTCACAATATATTATATTTAATGTGACATTTCTTTTAATATTAAGTGACATTTATTATAAATATCATTTTTATTTTTATTTTACCACGTGTTTTTAGTATTAACCAACATTTATAATAAATGTTATTTTAATTCTCTAGTCATGACATTTTGTTTTATAACATTTTCTACAACTGTCCCTTTAAAGAGTAAAATTATAATAAGGCAATAATTTTTTATTAATATTACAATATATTATATTTAATTCCACATTTCTTTTAATATTGAGTAACATATATTATAAGTATCATTTTTATTTTCATTTTACTACTTTTCTTGTAGTATTAACCAACATTTAT
>CATIWM010324694.1:0-11314 GCA_949671775.1 Mallotus repandus | reverse complement strand
CATCAGACATTCATGATTTAAAAATTTATTATAATACAACATTTCTAACACAAAATGAAGAATTGAGGCAGCTATAAGCCTCACTAACTAAATATATTTTATGCATATGAGATGCAAATCAACACTTTTTCACATGAACCCCAACCCACGATTTCAAGAAAAGTTCAAATTAAGTTCTAATCAAGACATTTGACTTTCACCTCATGTTTACTAGTCCAAACAATAATGGCTATTATGGATACCTTAAACCCTTGAATACATAATAAACAAGCAATAAAGGGTTGTAGATGTCACAATATATTTTTTAAAAATATAAATTGATAAATCCACACATTGCTAACCTAGTTTGCCATAAACTCACAAGTTTGATAAGAACAAATAGTTAAAAAAAAAAGAAAAGCCAATTTTCTTTAATATTCCATGATTATAAGTTCTCTCAACTCTTTTTTACAATGATGGAATAGTCTTAGTCTTATTTATATAAAAATCAAGACTAAGAACACAAAACTATCCTAAGCACACTAACATTGGATTACAATTGTCATTATAGCTATTCATTACATTAAACACGCATTAATTCTAATAACACCCCGCTAATAACTATATAAAGTAAATGTGCAACTGCAATTATTATTGGTTCTCAAGATTCTTATTTCTATGTATTAGGCCATTTAAGAAGTCTCACGCATGTTCCTATGGTTGCAAGCTGTAAATCTTCATATTGATGCAAGTGAAACCATCCTAGACATACATGGAGCACCCCTTCCCCCTAACTCTAATTGTTATTAAATCTCAAGATGCTTATTTCTATGTATTAGCTAGTGAAGAAGTCTCATTCACGTTCCTGTGGTTGCAAGCAATAAATCTTCATATTAATGCAAGTGAAACTATCCTATATACACATGCAGCACCTTTAACCCCACCCCCTCTGCCCCGCCCTGCCCCTTAGCGATAGTAGTAGAAATTAATTTCTCACCTTCTTCTTACAATATTGAATTGGCTGCTATCATAACAGTAACTCCATGCATGTCGTCACCTTATTTTAAAGATGTTAACATGATCTTTGGAGCCTCGCTTAGTCCTTTATTAATTTAGATTGAACTCTAATGCTCTTGGGTCTTCCAAAAACCTTAAATAACTCCATTTGAGGCCTTTTTGAATATTCTTGGAATTGGATATTATCATTAGGCCTTCTTAAACTTTTTAATATTTTGGACTTGCTACTTAGATTCACAACAAGTTTGGCAAGGTATTGGAATAGGGCTGGGAGCAGTAATCCGAGATTGTGCTAGAAACATTAAAGCCTCAATGACTTCTTATTTCAAAAAGGAATTTAATATTGATATTGCTGAGGCACTCACTATTTGCTTAGGAGTTCAAACTATAATTAGTTTGGGCTATTCTTTAGTGGAAGCGGAAAGTGATTGTTTATATATTATTCAAAGCTGCAAAGGAATACTGCCCTCTACTTCTTTTGTGTTGTCCGGATTCAAGACATTTAAGAACTATGTAGACGTCTTACTAGTTTTTCTTTCAGTCATTTTCCTAGAGAGTTAAATAAGTTAGTTGATAGTTTAGCTCACTTTTCTTTCTCTTTAACTTTAATTATCAACTTTGGCTTTCTTCTGTTCCTTCTCAATTGAGGCAGTTGGCCTCATCTAAGTTTGTGTGAGGATGTTAATAATACTTGCTTTGGTTATTAGCTTAAAAAAACATTTATTAGTATGCAAACATGAACATCTTATATGTGCTAGACTTATAAAAATAATATATATATATAAGAGAATAGCAATAAACATAGCGAAAAGGACAAATTTCCTTCTCTGAATTCTGTCCTATTCCCTCTTTTGTCCTTTAACTTTTCTATAATTTTTATTTACTATACATTTTTTTTATTTTGAAATTTAGTATACTATTATAAAGAACTTTAGAAATTCATTTACTTTCCTTTTTCAATGGCTCTAATATCACTCAGGGTGAGCATGTTCTTTCTTAGGCAGAAATAAAGAGCTATTCAAGGATAAATAAGGATAAGTCTAGAATTTTAAAATTGTTTAAGATTATTGAAGTCGTTAAAGCATTAAGAGCTGACAATAAGACCCAATGATTCTCTGTTCTTAAGTAAATAATTCTCAAACTCATATTGTCTTAGAGTCAATTCTCTTAATTGCTCAAAATAATTTTCTACGGATTTGATTAAGGTTTCCAAATAAATAATCAAAGAATTAAGACAATCAATAATAAAGTTTAATTACCCTTTTTTTGGATCTTTATATACTCCATGATTTAAATGCAAACAATCAAGATACGGGTAATTGTCTAACATTAATAAAACATGTAAATGCACCAAGCATGTCTTAAACAACATGTTTAACTCTTCAGAATAAAGCAATTATTCTGAAAGACATATATACCTTTAGTGAACGGCGCCCACTAAACTTCCACAATAGTTTTAACTTTCTTCATAATAACTACTTGTAAAATTTTATTGGTTGAAGGTTCTTTTGTGCTATAATTATCCTTTCTCTCCTAATAATATGGGTCTTATAAACAACACTCCTACCTAATACTATTGTGAATAAACAAGATATATAGTAGCAAAAATCTTAAAAGATATGTGAAAATCTCAATTATATTTTTGCTCTCCCTCCTTCAAAAGTAGAAGGAGTTAGAGATACGATAAAGTAGCTGGTGCTTCTAGTGCTTTTAACCAGCTCAAAAGATAAAATCATAAAGTATACTAGTATAGACAATTGGTGTCTCCGGTCCCATTTTCTAGTTATCTTTAAGTAAATTAATGTAAAAGAATCTTATCTCTTTTTATTTGAATGGAATCTAAAGAGATAAGAAATCTACTGCTTCCTTCTAAAAATATGACATGTTATTATTTAATGATAAAGTTGTAAGATATGCCTCAATTATATCATGTTGAGGCTAGCATCATGGATGACATCACTAGTAACTCCATTTATGAGTTGTATACAGACATATCCTAATTCAAGTCATCTTCTTTATCCTACTCTTAGATTGCCTTATCTTTTTAGGCCACTACTTTTTTTTAATTTTCATATACCTTCTTCCAAATCTCAATGGTTTCAAATTTGAAATTCATATTAGAGTATTTGTCTACTAAACTCAAAAATAACTTCCTTGCTTCTTCTTGTCTAGTAATGATCCTTTCATTATTAAATTCAAGAAGGTCTCTAGACCATATGGTAACAAATATCCTTCCATCTCTAAGAATGCAATATTTATTGTTGAAAGCTATATTCTCTAGAAGTGCTTTAAGGAACTTAATATAAAGAGCTTTGTTAGCCAATCATACCTCTTCATACATTTTCCATATTAATTTCATATTTTGACCATTTGCTTTCTATGGTTCCATAAGCTATCTACACAAAGCAAGGCGTATATCCCAATTTGATAAGGATATTAGATTGTATCATCCTCTTCGTGTTCTATTATTATGCGAGCAATCTGAAATGCAACAAATCTAGATGATTTTTTAATAATATTAAGGGTAGCTTATATAATTTTTAAGAACACTAAATGTGGATTGTCTAAAGCTACTTCTAGGATTGATATTAATCTAGCTTTGGTAAATTTTAAACTTTTCACTATCATATCTACTTCTATTTGCAGACTAGGCCATCCATATGATTGCCAAGGATATAGGGATGTAACATAGGACGCTCTTATAAAGAATGATTTATCGAATCAATAATCTTCCTTTGAATTGTGTATATTACATCAAGGGGCAGATATTGCTTCATGCTTTCAAAAAATTATTTCCTCTTAGTAATATCTTTAAGGAAATCTTCTTCATTTACCAAGTAGATTCCAAGCTTCATGTGCCAAGTAGATTCCAAGTCACTTGTCCTAATCCTAATTCCAAGTCACTCTTCTATAAATGTGCTAATTGTAAGTAATCTTTTTTCTGACGACCTCTTTTGAATCATGCACATATCATATAACCGTCTTTAGAAAGATCAAGACTGTTAAAGTCTTCATAGTAGTATTAGGATTGTTTATCCTTAGAATTTTCTAGTAATTCTAGAAATCCTCCGAGATTAATATCTCTAGATTTTTTTTAGAATCTTTTAATTTAAGTTCATTTTCAAAAAGATCATTCGGAAGATCTTTTTCAAGGACTTATTCTTACTTTAAGACCTTAGAACTTTTTTTCTGCAAAGAAACTTGTTTATACTCCTTTTGGCCTTCTTTTATTTTGCCTTTTCTGATATTTTCAACTTCTTCTTTAGTTAATTCAAAATTTCCAGCTCTGATAGCTCTATAGTTTGGGGATTTAGATTTTATTTCCTTCCATTCCTTTAGGGGAACCAATGTATCCTTACTCTTTTTTTCCTATGATCCTTGCTCGAATTCACTAATTCTTTTGAATTCATTGTATCCCTTTTGTTTGGGCATTTTATGGAGATATGACCAACCTGTTTATATAATGAACAAAGAATATCTCTAGATATATTTATTTTATTCTTCGTCCTGATAGGACCAGAGCTTAAGCTCTCATTCTCTTCCCTTTTCTACTCTTAAGGGTACTACTTTCTTGAATACCCTTGCCTTTTGCATGCCAGCATAGTTTATTCTTAGCAGTAGGGTCCATTTGTAAAATCAAAAAGTTCATGAGAAAGAGAATTAGCTATTACATTTTTATCACATGGAATATATTCAATATCAAATTTATAATAACTAATCCATTATTGCAACCTCAAAACTCTAGTTTGCCTAGCCTCTTTAAAGTTCAGGTTCATCATTCTTTTCATATAGTTTGAATTTATTCTTATAAAGAACCTTTTTTGTGCTAAAAATATATAAAATTCTTTAATCCTATTTTTTGTGGCTAAAACTTCCTTTTCATGAATTGGATAGTTTAGCTCATCATCATTAAAAGTTTTAGACCAATACTCATATATAGGTTCAAGTTTTCTTCCTTTAATTTTAAGGACAACACACTAACTCCTATCCAAAGCATTTGTCTCCAAGACCAACTCATAAGTATCTGAGGGCAAATTCAAACATCCTAAACTTTTTATTTTTTATTTCATTCAGACTACAACCTGAGTGTCTTTGTTGTCATAGCACTAAGGATTTCTATTGGAGGTTTTCTTTCAAATTTATCCTATGTATTTTAAGAGATCTTTCATGAATTGTCTAGTATAGTTAGAAGGTCCACAAAACCTTTAACATGGTTCCTATCTTCCAATTCATTAGGAAAGTTAATAATTTTTCTGGAGATATGGATTAGCAACCAAATTTTTCCTTTTAATATTTCTATTCCTAAAAATTTTATCTTTTTCTTAAATCATTTTATTTTTCTTTCTGATAGAATCATACCCTCCTTTTAGAAGATATCAGTCACTTGTTTTAGGTGACTCATTTGTTAGTCTTCATTGTTATTGAAAACTAGCACATCATCTATATACACCTTATAAAACCTTTTTGATGCCTTAAAAGCATTATCCATTTTAGGTTAAAAAAATGGCTGGGAAATTCTTTAGTCCGAATGGCATAACCAGCCATTCATACATTTCTTGAGATGCAATAAAAGCTGTTAGGGTTATTGAGTCTTCCTCCATTTTCATCTGCTAATAACCGCTTTTTAAATTAAATTTAGAAAAATGGAAGGTTGCTTAAGACTTAATATGTCTGTTACATCCCTTGCCATAGGAATCTTATAGCCATCATCTTTGGTAGCTTAATTTACTTAACGATAGTCTATAACCATTCATGCTTTACGTCATACCTGCTCTATATGGTTAATAACCTTAAATGTTAGACTAGAATATGGGCTCACACTATCTCTAATCAAACCTTTTTCGGTAACTCAGGAATTTGGGTATCAAATATCTCTATCATCTCTTCATAATATGTTATATTCTTAGCTCGGATGATAGTGTCTAGATTTTTCAGTTCTAACTTGAATATAGGCTCACACAATCTATAATCAAACCTTTCTTGAGCAATTCACAAATTTGCTTATCAAATTCCTCTATCATTTTTTCATAATAGATTATATTCTTAGCTCATATGATAATGTCTGATTTTTAAGTTCTAACTTTCCTTTTATACCATTTAGAACTCATAACTTTAATTAATTATCACTAAAGTTATAAGCTAGCTTTACTCAGAATGCATTCCACTTCAGTTTTACTAGCTTTGCTTTTCATATAATTGGTTTTTCTTTTATGCCTTGTGCTTTGCCAAATAATTCTTTATGCCAAGAGGCATTACTCACCTTCTCTACATTTTTATCTCCAAATTCTTCTCCTCATATTGTACGTATAATTTCTGCTAAAGGAATTTTTGAAGATGGAGGTGCAGTGTATTTGACCCAGTAATCATACTTCTGGGATAATTGTCCTAAAAGATCCTAATTTTTTCTCTTGATTGATTTGATTTAATTGATCCAAATAGACAATCCATCCATGAATCACCACATTGTGATCACACTTTGTATGTTGATTCATATGCAATATTTCCATACAAATAAAAAACCTTGACGTGATGGAACCCAAACTTTAGTTTTAGTTTTAGTTTTTTTTCTAAGGTTTGAATTTGTACACCTAAAATAGAAATAAAAGTTTCATCTTATACAAAAGGAAGGTTTTCTTTTTGCCCCTTTAAGAAAGCATTTCCAAAAATTATATCTACATCTAATTTTAGGGAATGCTAGCATCTTATCAATGGTAAATTATTTTCCACCAATTATAATATGAACCTTTTTTACATAATTATTATAAGGCTTACTTCACCTCTTGCCATGCATTAAACCATAGCCTCGACCAATGAATGCCACCATTTATTAGGAAGTGCATTTGGCCTTGCATTGTTAATCGTTTCTGTTGTATCAATCAACACATCTAAAGAATAATCATATTAGCCTACAAATTTAAATGTTAGGGAAATATAAGCACTCAAACTTACATTATTGAGGTTAAAGATATTCTGTGATGCCACTAGAATAGGTGAAATCATATTCTAAATATTTTAAAAGGGGATTGATCTTTGTTGAGAAATTTTTTTTGGATTTCTTTTACCATTTCATGGGTCAATATGGCATGTCTTATTATCCTCAAACTGTCTTCTTGATTTTCCTCGTATTCTACAGAAATAGGTAAACTCATTTACTTGTACCCAATTATTCTTTAAGTTCTTAATGAATGACTATTATCTTCTTTTGATGAGGTTTTGGGTACCTCTAAGGATGCTCTAGGAATCTCTATTGGTGTTCTAGGAATTTCTACAAATCTTATATGGAGTTAATCTAGTGGACTAGAACTAAAAGGTGACCTAGAGGGCATAGTTCTTCTTAACACAAGGTTAAAGATTCTAAAACCTCTCATAAGCTCTTTTAAATTAAGGATTATGTCTTTTCCTCTTTAGGTAATTTGAGAAGATCCTATTTGCCTAGAAGACTCTATTGATTATGTAAGAACCCAACTCTTTGGCCAACTTAACTCAATATAATTTATTTCTTTTTCTATGAAATCGCTTGTAGTTGTTGACCCTTCTTCGAATAATTAGTATTATTGTGTGACCTTAAAAATATTCCTCACTCCAGGATTAGTAGTGTTTGTAAGTCTTAACACTATCCTAACGTGATACACTAAATATTTAGCCTGAGGATTCATCCTGTTCATTTTTTTGACTTTATTCTCAATGCTAAGGAATTTCCCAAACATTTATCACTCAAGGCCGTCAAATAATTTGGTTAAGCTTGAAACCATATTGGACCATTTACAAGGTTAGTATGTACTCATGATATCAACTGATCTTTAAACTCTCTTCATCTCTTGTCTAAGATTGCTATTATTATAGGACAATCCAACAGAAGATTGAACAAAGGTACTAGTCCTACCAACACAAGTCCTACATGGATGTACTTGTACTCTCCCTTTGACCTAGTGAATATATCTCTAATTTTGGTAACACTAGTAAGAGGTACATCTAATGTTTATAGCTCTGCGCTAGAAACAGAGTGGTTGACTCAGATTGGGAGACATCTACTATTGATTGAAAATTGAACCTCGACTTATTATATATTTAATTAATGTCCAACTTAAGCAGTTTCCATTCTAAACAATTTTTTAATGGATCTTTGTATTGGAAAGACTCTCTATGTAACAAAGCATTGTTCAATGTGACTAGCTTTATCATTTATTTCAACTTCAACTGACATCATGAAGATTTGGGTTGTCCATCAAAATCAGTTTCATATTCAGGGTGCATATTAGAATATCCATTCTCATATATAAGCTCATATACCAAACTCTCATCTTCAGTAAAGATTATTTGGAGATTTTCTATCCTCTTATATTTATGTGGATAGGTATTAACTTTGTGACTTTTGGAGCCACAAATTCAACAGTGGGAATGACTGCTCAGAAGTTTCTCATCGGATATTTAGGTTCTATTCAATATTATTTCTTAAAGGCTTCTATTGTATCATTGTCTTTAAGGTTTGTTCTTCTTCTAATAAACCTAATAGGCTTACTAGACCTCTTCTTCTATTCTCTCTCTTTTTTAATATTCTTTATTTATTATACCCTTTGAATTTTTTTTAGAAGAATATCCTATTCTATGCTAACCGTATGTTTTAGAAGAACATCCATATCTTCCAAGAACATGCTCAATTTGAGAATACCAACTCTTATTTAGATAAGGAAGATGCTTAGCATCTTTCCTTACTTGGAGTTCAATATATGCCTTTCTCACGGCATACATAATCACATGAATTCTTCCTCCTAAACTCTCGACTACCTTACTCTCATTTAAGAGAAGTTGATAGGCCATCTTAGCTACTTTCGACCAAGGCCCTAGAATCTTAAAAAAATAAAATCCTGACAAGTATTTTTGAGTTGCCATATCCATATTATAATAATATTTTAAAATTTAGAGGCAAAATTATCAAAAGAACACAACATAGATTTGTAGTTTCATCAAGATAATAGTAGATTATTCTTTATCTAATAACAATATAGACAAGGAAAAACAATAAAATTCTCCTTTTAAAGCATCTACTACTCTAGCCAAGACTCCATAATCAAGACTTATTTGTCTATTTCTTCTTTGATTTAAGTGTGGGCTACTAGTAAATTCTAGTATTTTTATGCATTACCTACCATAGTAGCTTTGTTCAACTCGTAGGCGCTTGCAGGAGTGTAACTACCAGATCTTATTGTAAACCTGATCATACTAATTGACTCATCTATCCTTTTTGATGCATGCTTTTCACAATCTAAATTTAAAAAAGCTACAGGACTTATAACTGGCCTTAAAGAGTTATCCCTAGGTATGGATTCTTCTTTCATTTTATGAGGATTAAAAGTTCCACCATCTATATGCAAATGAGCTTCATTAACCAAATCTAAGGATTTTCTAAGTTCCTGAGCTAGAATTTTATTGTTCATATTAGTTATTTTAATAGCAGGATCAACTATGTAAGGGACCATTTTTTTTCTTTTCCCAATTTTTGTATTTCTTTTTCTGTCATTGGAGCTTTTAAAACTTTCTCCCTTTCTATAACATCTACCCTTTCATTCACCAGTTTGCCTACTTTAGTACCTAAAACTTGTCTTTCTTCTGGTGAATCAGCAAGTATTCCTTTAGCATAAAATTGCTTAAGGAACCAGTTCACTTCAATCTACACATTGTTGAATGAAGTCAATCTTGATGGATTATTGAAATTTAAACTTTGTATTTGGTTTTTCATTAGTTTTGCAACTTAATTCGAACTAAGTAGATGATCTAAAAATATAAAATTATATTAATAATACACAACTTTCTATTATATTTAACATAATCATAATATTGATTATGATATTCTAGATAAATAATAAAATTTTCCTCCTATTTCATATAATTCTTGTCTCAAATTTCTTAAAATATTTATATTAGACCAATCAAATAGATAAAGATACTGAATAAGATTTTCAACAATAGAAGGCATGATTAGAAATGGGATAATGAATCCATAAGTCCTATAAGTTGTCAAAAATTGCAATCGAGTCCTAATTTTTTTTAATTGAGTCCTAGAAGCATTTAAAGTGTTTCACGTTAGTCCATCTCCGTTATGTCAAATGGAATGGACTGACGTGGCAATTAGACCCACCCAATAAACTGACGTGTGCAACCAACTCATTAATGATACTGAACCCACAAGTCCTATAAGTTATCCAAATTTTCAATCAAGTCCTAAATTGTTTCCTAATTAACATGAAACAAAACCATTGCACAATATCCTTGAGTGATTCTTTCTTTTCACTTTTATTGTTCTTATTTTTTTTTTCAATGTCAAATTCTCTTTGCAGTTCCTAGATATTGAGCAATGAAATTTTTGAAATAGATATTCTGTAATTTTTTGGAAGATTTTTCAATGTATGTCGATGATGATCCATTATGTTTGAAACAAAGATAATTTTTTGGAAGATTGTGGAATAATAAGAATAATAAAAGTGAAACGAAAGAATCACTCAAGGATAATGTGCAATAGTTTTGTTTCATGTTAATTAAGAGAGAAACAATTTAGGACTTGATTGAAATTTTGGATAACTTATAGGACTTGTGGGTTCAGTATCATTGATGAGATGGCTACACACGTCAGTTCATTCGGTGATGTCTAATTGCCACATCAGTCCATTCCATTTGAGATAACGGAAGTGTACTTATATGAAACACTATTTCAGAAAAAATAGGACTTATTTGCAATTTTTGACAAGTTATAGGACTTTTTTTTTGTGGAATGATAACTTATAGGACTTGTAGATTCATTATCCCATTAGAAATTTAGAGTCATTTGCAAAATATTTTTTATTTATGGACGAAAATGGTAATAAATAATGTTTCAAGGACTAAAAAGAAATTAAATGAAATAAGGTATAAAAGGAATTTTTTTCTTCTGCCATTGTAGCCGCCGCTGCAAATAACATTTCTCTATATAAGAATAAAAACACAAAAATATTAACACATATCAACTCACAACTGAGGACAAGATGACCAGCCCTCCATATTTCCAAAGGTTAGATAATGCCTTAGAAAAATATGAGAATGCGAAAAAAACTCCCAGTCCACCAATACAAAGGGTTCCTTTCATGTTGCGGGAACAAAAGGATTTTGTCAAATACTTCGAGCCAAGAGTCGTCTCAATTGGCCATATCCACCATGGTAAGGATAAGTTCAAGGCTGGGGAAGAATTCAAGCTCAGACTAGCAGCACAGTTCATTAAGAGTGAGAAGAAAGAGGAGTTGTTTGAAGCGATCAAAAGTCGGATCGCGATATTGAAGGAGTGCTACAC
>CATIWM010324687.1:0-21757 GCA_949671775.1 Mallotus repandus | reverse complement strand
AAAAAATTTAATTCATTAAATTTTTTTTCATGCACTTAAAGTGATCTATTTTGTCTTCATGGATTGGTTTTATCTCAATTTTTTTTCTTCCTTAAACATAATACATTTTCTAACTTTAACATAAGATATAGTCTATAAAATCAAGTAGTTAATAATAATCTTTTTAACAGTGTCGTCTGTTAATATTTTATAAAATTAAAATTTTTGGTCGTTAGTATTAACAGCGAATAAATATTATATTTTATTATTTATGAAAAAAGGACCATCACATTCTATGAAGCACTGATACTTAAAATAGGGTGGAGTATTCGTGTCGAATACTTTTCGGATACTGATACGGTTCGATACGTGTCCGACACAGCTATATTATTTTATTATTATTTTTTTTTAGGATACAAGACCAATACGACTGGGACACAAGACCGATATGGCTTAGATACAGAACCGACATGGCTGGACATTTTTAGGACACAGAGAACACTTTTTAGCTTAATTTTTTGTATAATTTAATTTAATTAATAATTTTGATTAATAATTTAATTAATTTATTTATTAACAATTTAGTTATTAATAATTTAATTGGTCACTTTTTATGTTTGTCTTATATATAAAAATTATAGATAATTAATTAAATTATTATATTAAGTGTTTAAATTTCATGAAATTTTTATGTTATCACACTAATTTTATTTTTTTAACAAATCATCTTTATATAATAGAAACTAATACACATTTTATATGAAATATATATATATATATATGTATGCATATCTCACCATTGTCGTATCTTTAAATTTTAAAAATTATCATATCACCGTATCCGTATTGTGTCGTATCTATTTTCGTATTTTTTAGATTACACTTAATGGATTCAATCTAATAATTAAGAATATGACACCACTTAAATGGATCTCACCTGACTCCTACATAGTAATTCAAATATTATTTTGGTAAAACCACAAGGTGTCGATCTTAAAATATAAGATTTTAGGAGTCTTCACCAACACCAATTGATTTAAACTTCGTTGGCAAGGAGTATAAGGATTTAATTTAGCATAAAATGAATAAATAAATACATAAATGAATAGAGCAACAAATAGCTAAAAAGAAGGGTGTGAGTTGATACACTAAAGAAAAACCCACAAATAGTAAATGACATAAACAAACAAACGACAAAGGAAGGGGTCTGCTAATCCCACAGATACTTGATCCAACCCTGGTAACAGCACCAGTTGAAATTACCAAATTGTCAACTACTGACAGCTTCTTTTCTGTGTTCGCATCACAGTTAAATTTGTAATTCTATTATGATCTATCAATTGAAATCATTTCCAATGATGATGAATAATGTAGCCCACACATTCCCATATGTCAGCTCTTTCTTTTATTGACAAAATTGCCCCTCCTACCTTAATTATGCATTTACACATTTATTTTATATGTAATATGAAAAAAATAATTTACCACTTTAATTTTATTTTACAGCTAATATCTAAAAATAATTTATCAATTTATAAATTAAGTGTGTAAGTCCATTTATTATGTTATATTAATGTTAAATTTATTATAAAAAAATTATATGATATAAACATTGATAAACAGTATAATAGAAGATAGTTTTTTTTTTTAAATTGACGTTAGTCGTATCATTATATCTTAAAATGTACCGAAGATAAGTTACTACTCAACTATTTCATCAATGACATATTTTTTTTTTAAAAGAAAAATAACTCTTAGGATAGTATGCGTCAACGATTAAGTATTAAAATATAAAATATTTAAAATATATTATTCAATTAGTTGTAGTAATAATATATATACTTGTAAAAATCTCCAACAAAGAAAAGGTTGCCCATTAAAGCCTTTTAAGATCGAGTCAACATTTGCTTTGAGTCAAAATTAATCAAAGATGAACGGGTCTATAAGGGTTGCCCAATTCTAAGCAAGTGTGTTTTGTTTCAATATAGATAATTAATTGTTCTCTCTTTTTTTTATCTTGACATTGGTTGTGTTTTTTTTACCGCAATGAATTATATTTTTATTTAAATTTTTAAAATTAACCACTAAAATTAGTATACATTTTTAAATAATACTTATTATTGAACAAATAATTTCAATTGTAATATTGTTATCACAATTCAACCACAAAAACAAAAATCATATTATTTTTTTTTCTTTTGACATTTTTGGTATTCAATAACTAAAAAAAATTTGATTAATTTAAAATTCGAGGCAGATAGATTTATAAGAGGATAAAACTCACATAACACCTATTTTTTTATATATAAAATTTAAATTTAAAATTTTATTTAAAAAAATTTAAAATTTTTGTCATTTAAAATAATAAATATTAATAAATCATTCTAAAAATTGAGGGCGGTGAATTTTGCATAACATGAAACAGAAGAATAAAGTTATTTACGAAACAATAATTTATTAATAAACCAAAACCAAAAATAAAAGGTGCAATTAAGGGGTTTGTTTTTGAGAATTAAAGCATTATTCTCTGGCCCAAAATTGTGAAAGTGAACCATCACAGCTGTAATAGGAGGATAGGAGGAATGTTTCACAGAAATACCCCATTTTGTCCCCAAATTTTATTTTATTTTTTATAACCAAAATCAGAATAAACTAAAAAATTCTGGATCATCTGCTCTCTATTGACACTCTTTTACAAACTCCATCATAATAGATCATCCTTATCTTTCCAAAATTAGCCAAGTCTGTTTGATCTACAATTACTAAAATTTAATTTACATTACTATAGCACCCATTAATCTCGTTTGGCCTCTTGAATTTCATGTCAGAGGGACTTGCATGTACAAATTTTGTTTTCTCTCACTATTTTTTCACCATATATTATTTTGATCTTGTAAGTCTATTTTCACACCCAATGCTTTAGTTTGGGTAGGGTTAAACCCCTCTGCTGAAAAAAGGTCTATTTTCACTTGTACACAATATTTAATATTATTAAATATAATATCTCGTAAGCAGTGCATTGTTGTATGTGTTTTAAGTTATTAAATTTAAAAAAATATATATATGTATGGTATCGATAAGTGTAAGATTTTTGTGACGTTTCATCTTTAGTCTTAGATCCTACATTGCTAACTTAGAATGTGTGTGTTGCATATATACCATTTCACGTCTAATAAAATTATCATGGTTTTGTTAGATAGCGTATAGTGTCATTGTACTGTGTTTGCTTTAGATTATTAAATTCTCAAAAAAAAAAATGTGTCGTATAGATAAGTGTAAGGTTTTCGTGGTATTTCATCTTTAGTCTTGGACCTCACATTGCTAACTTAGAAGGTGTGTGTAGCATAAATATTATTTCGCGTCTAATAAATTTGTTATAATTTTGTTAGATGGCGTGTGATGTTATATGTTTTGTGTATGTGTTTTTGGTTATTAAATTCTCAAAAAAAAAAGAAATATGTGTATGGTATGGATTGGTATAAGATTTTCGTGGCGTTCTATCTATGGTCTTGGATCCTACATTGCTAACTTAGAATTTGTGTGTGTAACATATATATTATTCTGCATCTAACAAATTTGTCATGGTTTTGTTAAATGACGTGTGGTGTCACTGTGTTATGTATTTTAGGTTATTAAATTCTCAAAAAAAAAAAAACAAAGTAGAGCAAGTGATAAAAAATGTGAATATCCAAATATAAATAGTAGGGTTTAAACTTTCGTCCCCTTACTCTTTCCCTTATGGTGGGCAATTAACTACTTCAATCAAATAAAAAAATATTGTTAAATATAATATTGTATATCTCATTTATATTGATAAAATAATTTATATTTTTTACTAACATTTATTAATATATTAATAAATAAATTATTTCTTTACAAAGATAAAATAAATAGAAAAATATATTTATAATCTTAGAATGAAAAATATGTAGTTAATTTTAAATGTGAAAGTTATTAAACACCAAATATTCTAATTTTGTTTATTATGAGAAATTTGGTCATTATAAAATGTTAGTCTCAACAATGTAAATTGTATTATATTTAAATTCTATAAAATTTAATTATATTTTAATTGCCAAATTCTAAAATTATTAAACATTCAAATTTTTTAAAATGCATACCTATAGGAGTGGAATTTAGTGTGTCATGACAATCATGATACTATGCGAGCTAGAGGCCCACTAAAAGATACAACCGATGGCTATAAATCCTAGATTAGGGATCAACTTTTTTTTACCTTATGCGCTAAAAAACGTATGAATTTTATGTTGTTGTCCACCCGGCAAATCATAAGCTCAATGAAATTAAAATATTAATTTTAGGAATTAAATGGGTTTAAAATAAAAGTTATAATGTGCAATAGGTCAGATTAAAAATTGAAGGGTGTACTAAATCAAAGGAGTAAAGTTCACGGGTGAAATAAGGTATTCGGCCAAAATCTATACATACCATGGAAACAAAATTTTATTTATTGGCAAAACACATCTTGACTCTCATGTACTCTCAAATTTGTTCACATTGTCTCTCCTACTATATTTTCAGCGTATTACACCCATTCACTCTCAATATTTGGCACATTACACCTCTTCACTCTCAATTTCTAACACATTAAGCACTTTATTAAAATTTTAACGATAAAAATATCAAAATTAGTTATAATTTAAAAATTTTGTATTTAATTCTTATAATTTTTATTATTAACAATTAAGTGCATACAATTGTTAAAATAATTCAATTAAACTTATTAAAAATTTTAAAAAATTATATTTTTTATATCATTAAAATGTCCTCATATATTTCTAACATATTTATAATAGTAACTATATGTAGTTATAAAAATTATTAAATGACTTAATTAATACAAAAATATATGGTAGAAGTATGCATAATAAATTTTTAATCAATAAAAATATATGAGATATTTAAGAAATAAAATACTTGTGAAAACTATAAATTTAAATTTCATATTTTTAAAGATAATATAATAGTTGATTAAGGTGTCTCATACAATTATTTTTTTACAAAGTAAATTATAATTTTTAAATAACCATCGCTAGATGATAAAATATACTCGCATCATATGGTGATAAAAATAAAGCAAAATAAAAGTAGTTAAAAAATAAAATCACCTAAGAATTTTCCATAAATGAGTGTTTTATTTATTTAAACAACTTAATTAGCAGATTAATTATTAATTTATTAATTATTAATTATAAGAAAGATGACTGTATTTAATAATATTTTATTAATTTTATTTAAAAAAGATTATATTTTTTATTAGTATTTTATTTATTAAATAGCTCATGTATTTTTTATTGATTAAAAAATTTATAATGTATTGCTTTTTGCCATCTTTTGTATTAATTTCTAAATCTACTAGAAATAGATGACTGACATCTTAATTATATAAAAAATATAATTTTTTAATTTTTAATAAGTTCAATTGAATTATTAATTATAATTATTAATTTTTAAAATATAAATTAAATTATTAGTAATAAAAAGTATAAGAATTAAATAAAAAAATTAAAAATTGTAGAGTCTAATTTAAATATTTTTAACCATCAATTTTACAATAAAAATTCAATGTGTTTAAAATTAAGAGCGAAAAAATACAACATACCACCCAAAATTTAGTGGAAGAATGCAATGTGAAAAAAATTGAGAGCACATAGGCGTTTTCTTATTTATTTTATGGACGTGGGAGGGTATAGTGGGAATTAAAGAAAGGGTAGAATTATCATTTCATTTAGGGTTTCCTAAACCTGACGGAAGTGACGACAGGTGGAGCATGACTCCCAAGAAACACATCATCATGTCTCATGCCTTCGCATGCTGTGTTATGCATTCACATACCCTCATCATGTCATGACATGACATGACATGATATGTATATATATATATGTATGTATGATGGGAGTACTGATCCAGTGCTGTTATGAGTTACGTGGGGACGGGGTGGGTTTAACGGAAAGAATAGCTTTAAACCGTTATCTATTAAAAAAGGCATTATTAAGGTATAAGGGAGTATAACGGCCGTTAGAAAAGGTAACATATATAAATAAATAAACGGAGCATGACAGTTGGACCCTGACCCTTGAGTGGCTTAAAAAAATATTCTCTCTCTTCTCTTAGCCATTATTTATTATTATTATTATTATATATTATTAAATAAAAAATTATTTTGGAGGTAGGATTCAGTATATCCGTATCTACGTCCTTTAATTTTCATGGTATATATTCCTTATGATAATCTTGCTTATAAAATAGGAATAAGTACAAATTTGACCCGTGGCAAAACTAGTTCTATATTTTTCTTTTACTTTTAAATATAATTTGTTTCATATTTTTTTATACTTTATTATTTTTTTAACTAATATAATTATTATTTTATTGAAAAAATTAATATAAAATTAAATTTCAATGATAAATTTACTCTATATATGATTTATGAACAATCTAACCAATAGATATTTTTAAAAAATATTATAAATTTATTTTAAAAATTATTTATTTTTATTCATAATTAAATTGAAAATACATTTAAATTTAATTTTTTGTGAATTTATTATAATTAGTTGAATAATATATTACTCATTATATAATTTTAATATTGAAAATGCTCATTATTTTTACATTAAATTATACATTTTAAACAATATTTGTTATAATAGTACTAAAGTGTAAATAAATGTAAAACACATGGTACTTAAACGTCAAAAAAATTACAGTACTGATTTTATCAAAAAGCAAAATCACATTAACCAAAATTGAACTTATCTTATAAAATAAGGTGTTACTAAACAATTTTTTTTATATTTCATGCGACATTCTTGTTTTTATATGTTATGTGATATAAATTTTTTAATTTTTATAATTAAATATTTTATATTAATTCATAATAATAATGTTTTTTTTTTGTCACTAGAGGAGGGGAGAAGAGATTCGAACCGCTCTCCTAATATACTTTTCCCGTGGATGAATTTATCTTCTTGCCAACCCATCCCTAGGCCGGAAAAATAGTAATAATGTTAGTAGTCTTGATTCTTTTAACTAATGTTTACTGTCTAAATTAATAGATTGAAAATACTGTTATTGGAATGGATGACTAGATGATTTATGACAAATAAAGTCATTGAGTGAAACGTACAAATTACGGGATTATAAATCAAAAAAATTATGTCAATATAATTAAATAATAGCAATAATAAATATCACAAAAGTAAAGTTTTATTTTAATTTTTTTAATTATATTTATATTTATATTATTTCTTCATCAATATGTATCTTTAATTTTCAACAAGTAGATAATTCATATTTTTCTCCAAAAAAATATAAAATATATATGAATCAAATGTTTGGAGAACCAAAACTGTCTAATTTATAATTTTCACACAATATATATATATATATATATATATTACATAACTTGGCTAGATGGGCATTGATTTTTATTGCTGGTTCATTTTAGTATCTAATTTAAATTGCTTAAAAAAACATATGCACAATAGATTACTAGATAGTATTAAATTACCAATAAAGTCAATTCAAGGTCAATACAATACATTATAAACTTGGCGGGAACCTTCTTTATGCATAAATTTTTCATTTCAGTTAATATTAGTTTACAAAATTTATGAATCAGTGCTTCTCGTACTTTCTTCTTTGACTGCAAATTGATGTTAAATAAATATAATACTTATTAGGGTTTTTGTTTTGTAAAATATAATGCGTGAATCAAAATTGAAATGGATAATTCTGATTGTTAATATTTGGTTGACTAAAATTAGTATGAAAATAACAATGTGATTCCCTCGTCATTCCCCTTCTATTTTTTTTGAAGAAATATTTTTTGATTATCTTGGAAATCAAGTCAAATCAATTATAAATTTGTCAAACATAAATATTAACATTTATTTTCTAAAATTTATAAATAAAATATATAAATTAATAAAAATATTTATTAAATATTTGAATAAAAAATATTTATCAAAAATAAATAATTTAAAAAAAAATTATTATAATATTTTTATAAATAAATATTTTATAGTAGATAATTATAATATTATTTTTAATATATAAAAATAATTATAATGTTAATTTTTTATAAGTGAAAAATAATTTTTTATAAAAAAAATTTAATTGTTAAATGATATTAATTTTCATTTTCATTCCTATTCGCTAAAAAACCGAACACTTTCTTCAAATTTTTGTTCTCTTAAAAAAAATTAATTGTTAAATGATATTAATTTTCATTTTCATTCCTATTCGCTAAAAAACCGAACACTTTCTTCAAATTTTTATTCCTTTTCTCATTCCTTTCTATTTCAATTCTGATTCTGAAGTATGAACTAAACGATCCGTTAGGTCTAAACAATTATATATGCTTGCATTGTTTTGGCTTATTGGCTAACCCCTTACGGATATAACAAGGAGATGAGATGCAGTATCGAGTCCTATTTGATAAATTTAACTCAGTTTAATAAATTATTTGTAATTTTATCATAATTGAAATTTAATCAATATATAATATCTAACGTGAAGTAGCTAATCTCTATTTTTATGAATTTCATATCTACAATATCTAAATACTAATTATAATAATTAGTTAAATTTCAATTTTAATATTTTAATAAAATATAAAATGGGAATGAAGAATTTATGAGAAAATAATTGAATCTATCCTGAACTATAGGTCAATTATTAATTTCATCATAATTCCAAAGTTGGATCAATTTGCTCCTTCAACTTTCCAAGTTGTTTCAAATCTATCCAAATGACATTGAACTTGTGTCATAGTTGACATGACATAAGAGTGACTGACATGGTAAAAAAAATTAAAAACTTTATCAATTCTATCCTCAACTATAGACCAATTATCAAGTTAATCCTAATTTGACAAAAAACTTTCACACTTTAAAATCATTTTTAAGAACAAAATATTTTTTTAAAAATAAATTTGACCAATAATTTTTACACTTTAAAATTACTTTTAAAAATAAAATAATTTTTTTTAAATGATTTCAAAATAATGGAATGATTTTCTGTACTCAAAAAAATTTTAAAATTAAATAAACATATTGTATTTCAAAAATATCTAGACTCTAATAATAAAAAAATAAAAGATTAAGAGTTTAATTGTATCAAAATAAACTTTAAGGAGATAATTGAATTTTGAAAATAATGTAAAAAAAATTTATACCTTTTACTGCACCACAAATCAAGTTTTAATTTTTTTAATTTTTTATATTTACAAAAATCAAGTTTTAAAATTATAATTTTTATATTTATAAATATAAACATTATTTTCAAAATTTAATTATCTCCTTGAAGTTTATTTTGATACAATTAAACTCTTAATCTTTTATTTTTGTATTATTAGAGCCTAGATATTTTTGAAATCCGATATCTTTATTTAATTTTTAATTTTTTTAGTACAAAAAATCATTCTATTATTTTGAAATCATTTAGAAAAAAATATTTTGTTCTTAAAAGTGATTTTAAAGTGCAAAAATTATTGGTCAAATTTATTTTAAAAGAAATATTTTGTTCTTAAAAGTGATTTTAAAGTATGAAATTTTTTTGTTAAATTAGGATTAGCTTGATAATTGGTCTATAGTTGAGGACATAATTGATTAAGTTTTTAATTTTTTTTGTCATGTCAGCCACTCTTATGCCACATCAATTATGGCACAAACTCAATGTCGTTTGGATAGATTTGGAATAACTTGGAAAGTTAGATGAGCAAATTGATACAACTTTAAAATTAGGATGAAATTGATAATTGATATATAATTCAGGATAGATTTGATTATTTTTCCAAAATTTATTTAATTTGTGGAGATTATATTCAACTTATTTTTTTAAGTATCTATATGAATCAATGTAAGACTATAATAATAGATGTTGACTAATTCACCTCAAATGCTATGTATGTTTTTTATTTCTCAATTCATGCTCAAATCACAATTGTGCTAAAATTGCCAATAATTAAATTGTGCTAAAATTATGAAGAATATGTCAAATTATGCTATTTTTGCCAAATTTTAAAATTTGGTGTAAATATGTAAAAGGTCAAAAAGGTTGTGATTTTTTATACTAAATATCAATAGGCCTTGTTCAAATTTATTTGTAATTTTTCCATATATATATCTATCTATAATATATATACACACACACACACACATGTACGAGGGGACAAATAAAATTACGAAAAACTTTTCATTCATTATTATATAAAAATTGGATAATTTAGTCATTTACTAATAAAAGTAAAATTAAATTAATTAAAATATAATTATAATTTGATTGAAAGTCTATTTCCTATTTTAATTAGGTTAATTTCTATTTTATCTCTAATAAAAATTAAATTAACTAAAATACAATTCTAATTTAATTGAAAGTATGTTTTCTATTTTAATTAGGTTAATTTCTATCTTATCTCTAACAAATATTATAATTTAATTGAAAGTACAATGTCTATTCTAATTAGGTTAACTTTCATTTAATCTTTAATGAAAATTAATTTAATTAAAATATAATTATGATATAATTGAATGTATATTTTCTATTTTAACTAGGTTAGTTTCTATTTTATCTTTAACAAAATTAAATAAAATAAAATTAATTAAAATGTAATTCTAATTTAATTGAAAGTATATTTCCTATTCTAATTAGGTTAACTTCTATTTTATTTATAATAAAAATGAAATTAATTAACATATAATTCTAATTTAATTGAAAGTATGTTTCCTATTTTAATTATGTTAATATCTATTTTATCTCTAATAAAATCAAATAAAATCAAATTTTAGTGATAATTTTGTTAAAAATATATATTTTTTCTATTTGGGGTAATTACATTTTTTGTGTCTAAACTTTTTGATTTTTGTTATTTTGGTGTCTCAACAATTTTTTTGTTCAATTAAGTGGCTCAACTTTCCAATTTAATTATAATGTGGTGCTTTCGGTGGAATCAGGCCTGCCGAGGTGATGATTATGCAAAAATGGGTCCCACTTTTGTATGACATATATGCCACATCATATTGAATGGACAAATATATCCTTTAAATCATTTGTCTTTTATGGGCTACCATTTCCTTACAAAAAATTAGGGATTAAAAGTGGAAAAAATGCAGCAAAGACAGAGATAAATTGGTGTGTCATCTGTTATCAAATCGCGATTTTGTTCAAAGAAGAATAACGAGGGTTTAGTCATAGAGGAAAAAAATAAAAGCAATGGAAGGTAGATCATTATATACAAACCTTACATATTGCTTTGGTTCTGCATTTTTTTATTGCTTTAGTTGTTCATTTTAGGATGGAGAAGCTAATTATGGGTTGTATACAAATTGTTAGAGGGAAAGCTAGAAAAGCTAGTAATGCTAATTCAAAGAGACAAGGACAAATTAACAATGTACATCATCTGTTTTGCTTTTTTTCATTTCTCTTTCTCATATCCGAATTTATATTGCTTTTTTGAGTTTGTTGTTTATCAGGCACAAATTTGGTTTGATTTCATGATGAATTTGTATTGATATAATCTACTTTGCATTTGAATTTGGTTTGAACTAGAATTTGCTTTGATTTATTTTTCCATTCATCTAAACTTGTTTTTATTTGAATAAGCTAGTAATATGATTTTGCATTGATTAGAATATGCTTTGAATCTCAATTAGCTTTCAACTGAATCTACTTTGATTTGCATCTACACTAATTTGAATTTTCATTGATTAGAATACTATTTCATGTACAAGAAAGCGAAGACCTTCTTATGCTTAAGCTACTCAACCAAGTTCATCATATACTGGGCAACAACTTTGGAAGCCACCAAATCTTGCATCACATGCACCAAGAGGGTATGGTGTTTATACAGATATAAATACTTCAGTTATGATATTAAATGTATATTTTATCATTAAAACATGTTAGTTTTGATAAATTTTAAATAAATGAGTTTCAGTTATATCATAATGATCATGTCTGAAGCTAGAAAAATATGGTGAAAGAAGTCTAGTCCAATCCAGCATTAGAAGGTCAAGGAAGGAACCTGAACCAACATTCATGACAGTAAAAGTACAAGCATTTAAGAAACATGGAAAACATTTTTGTTACAAATGGACAACTTCATGTATTATTTCATATTATTTCATTTTACATATTAAAAAAGATGCTTTAAATCACTAGAGGTACTATTAATATACATTTTTCTTATTATAATGAATCAACAAAAAAGAAGGATGCAATTCTTCAGTCATGCAAACGGAAAGCAGCTGCTTTACCAAGTGCTAGGAACACTAAAACAAAAAGCTAACACAAGCTCAACTAATGTTGTTATTAATGTGTAGTCACTCATAGTTCTAATTGGCACTCAGGAGTCAAATTCACCCTCATTCATACTTGCATTGTACAATCAGCATTGGCACTAGCTTGTAGAGACAATTAAGAATCATATTTCAGACTTGCATTTGTTATTTTGTTTCACATTCTAAGATACATTTAGACTTGTTGATTTACGAGATGTAATCTTTTATTTGCCAAGTTATGATACAACCTGACTATTTCACATTTTGCATTTCTATGGACAAGTTACAGTCATGTCTAATATTTGGCTTTTAAATGTTATGAATAACTAATTTTCAACATTTATAATCTATAATTCATTTGAAGGTGAGAAAGTTATCAACATTATTGCCTATAGTATTACAGCTGCCATCAGAGGATGTACAATCATTATTATGCGCAAAGATTGTGGAGTCTATAAGAAAACTACCAGTTCGACAACCTTTTCAAATACCAATTTCATACTGCAACATTTTTCAAGATAAGTCATATAACCACACTAAAAAAAATATATAGCTCTTCACAAGTTCACTACAATAAGTTCATCAAATTATGAACGTAAAGTCCTTTAACCTTGCTAACTTAAACTATAACTCAAATTTCAGCTGCATATTTGGTACCTAGAAAGTTAGAACTCAACACACATTATGCTTTTTTGATAGTCAATTGGTGGTGTATTACAAACTGATATTCATTTAAAACTCACAATTATTGTATTCATAACTTACAAAATATAAGATGAAAATAAAATCAGACTATGAACAGTTATGACATATTGTTCAACTCTACATTTTAAGAACTGATAAGTTGCAATAATGTTCACAAAATTTCTAACACAAAGAGTCTCTCATTACACAAACCTAACTCATATTTGTTGTAATATTTTGCACACTAATCATCAACTTATATCAGCTGCACAGAAAAGCAACAAGATAAATGCATACTATAACAACCATAAAAATAAATCATTACATCAAACACCAATTTCATTAACAATATTTTTTATTGATCATTAGCATGTTCCGTTACAATTGATTGATAACAATTTATGACCAACCATGGCCAATAATAGCTTGTAGGCAAAATACAGAGTTAGTACTAGTAAAATACACTTAAATTAAACTTGAGCATCCCAATTCACTTGAATATAATTATAATTACTAACAAAATCACCACCACCCATAGTCTTTTCTCCATATCTTTGCTATTTTGAAGTTGTATTTCCAACATTAAATTATTGTTCAACAACCCAGAAATAATTCATCTATCACAAAACTGATTCTTAGCCCATTCAAATAATTGATTGTATGATCTATCTTCACAACTCCAAAATGGTCTTTTTAGATTTGCATTTGTCCATGAAGTTCTGATCATACATTGTTTACCATACGGATAGAATGATCTACCTTCCATTGCTTTCGTTTTTCCTCTCTGACCGAACCCTCGTTCTTCTTTTTCGAACAATGTCGCGATTTGATAACAGATGACACACTAACTTATCTTTGTCTTTGCTGCTTTTTTTCCACTCTTAATCCCTAATTTTTTAAGAGGAAATGGTAGCCCATAAAGCGACAAATGATTTAAGAGATATTTTTGTCCATTCATTGTGTATAATATGATGTGGCATGCATGTCATACAAAAGTGGATCCACTTTTGCACAGTCATACTACAGCCGACCTTATTCCACTGGAAGCACCACATTATAATTAAATTGGGAAGTTGAGACACTTGATTAAACAAAAAAATTGTTGAGACACCAAAATAGCAAAAATCAAAAAGTTTAGACACCAAAAATATAATTATCCCTTTCTATTTTAATTAGGTCTACTTATATTTTATTTAATATAAATTAAATTAAATAACATAATTTTATAAGTCTAATTATATTAATTTAATAAGTAAATAATTAAAATCAAAATTAATAAATTTTATGAAAATAGAAAAAGTATACAATTTTTTTTAAAAGCAGATATTTTTATTAATTAAGAATTAATGAATAACAAATAGAGCATACAAGTTGTTTGAAAATATACTTTCTATAAGAAAAATAGTATGATTACCGTTTTTATATATTTTTATAAAATTTAACAAAAAATTTAAAATTAGATTAATTAATATTTATCATTTAATTATTAGTTGAACTTAAAAAATTACATTAAATTAATTTTTGGATAAATTAAAATATTAATATTAAAAATATTGAAGAAATAAAGTGTTATAGTTAAATAAAAAATTTATTTTATAAGTTTAATGGGCCGTAATTTTTAAATTTTTATAAAAAAAAATTATAACTTTTATTATTTTTAAATTTTTTTTATCAAAAAATGACTAAATTTTTTTAATTATCTTATGATTAATTATAAAAAATACAGCAGAAATATTATATAATTATTTAAATAAAAGATTTATAAAATTTGTATTGAATTATAATTGTAATATCAAATTGATATATAATAAATAATATTGTTATTATTTTAAAATTTTATTTAATAATAATAATAAATTTAATTGTTTATTTACTATATATCAGGAGTCTAATAAATTTTTGTTTATGTGTGAAACACATAATTATTTACTAGTATATATATATATAAATTTTAAACAAATTAATTTTTAATTTTTTTAACTACAAACTAATTTTCTGGATCAATTGAAGAAATAAATATAATATAATATATGAATCCAATTTTGTAATATTAGAAAACTGGAAATATAAAAGCTATGATGATTGGTATAAATTTAGATTCATGCGCAAAAAATATAATTAATTCGGTGGTCACACATTGTGGTTTAAGATTCTTAATACCTTCATTGACAAGGATAACCAGTAAAGAGTAAAGCACCACACACGCATAAAAGTCCAACAACCAAAAAACAAAAACAAAAAAAAAAATTACATGTAAGAAAATAAATTTGAATTTATTAATGGAATAATTTGCCAAATTATTTGTGTGTTTATGCATAATTGGTTTTGTTTTTTCTTTGTTTGACAGTGTGCTTGTCTGGCACAATCTTCTTCACTACTTTTTATTAACCCTAATAAATCTAATTAAAAAGTCATTTATTTTAAGAAAAAAAATGAAGGTTGGATTATATCATACTGTACAATTAATAAAATCATATCATATATTTTTTTTAATTTTTTAATGTTCTAAAGATGTTTAGCTAAAAAAAACTCAAAAGTCTATTTAGTATTGACCACTTAGTCATTGAACGAGTTACAAATCGACAAATTATAAATTAGAAAATTTTTGTCAACATAATTAAAGTATAACAACAAAAGAATTTTATCATAGTAATATTTTATTTAATATTTTTTAATTGTACTTTTTTATATTTTTAATTAATATATATTTTTATTTTTTAATAAATAAATTATTAATGTTTAAGTTATAAAAAACCAGACCCATATTTTTATTGAATTTCCCTTTTTATATAATATTATATTTATATATAAATATAAATTATTAACAATAATAGTTATAATTATATAAATAAAAATTAAATTAATCCAAATTTGATATGACCCCACCATCTAAATATCATTTATTGAAAATGAAAGAAGCATAAATCAGTGCCATTCCTATGTGCCCAGTTGGAACCAGTAGTAAAGAGCCTTCTCTGGAGCATGGAGAATTTATGCAGGATTATTTTTCAACCCGATCTTACATGCTTACGTGCACATAACTTACTCTTTTGATAGTTTATTTGTAGATAATTTAATATATTTAATATATAAAAATAAAAATATACATTTTAAATCCAGTCATCAAATGTATTCCAATTAAAATAGATAAAAGAATTTCCTTTATTCAATAGTACTTTCAAATTTTCTTTCAAAATTATTGTTATAAGAAAAATAAATTAAAAATTCTTTGATTTTAAGTATGTGACACCATATGCTGAAGGTTGATGTCTTATAGATATAGATCTTTTAAGGGATATATATATATATATATATATATATATATATATATATTATAGACCACACTAGTAAGAAATGTAAATTACACACGAGTCAATAGTTTGGAAAAAAAAAATCCATTTTGCTACCGGAAGGATAGAAAATAATATTTCTTATTTCACTTGACTTTTGGATTGTATAAAGTTTTCATAAATTATAAACATTGAAAATTGAGTAATCTAATTATAAAATAATTTTTAAGAGATTAAAAATTACAATAAATTCAATTTATATTCTATTTTTGGCTCCACATAGGATTGTAAATGAGTCAAGTTGTTCACAAGCAGTTCGATATTTAATTCGATAAAAATTCGTTCAAATTCTTATATTGAAATTCGTTTAATAAATGAATTAATCTCAAATTATACAAAACTCAACTTGTGAATAAATTCGAATGAAAGTTCATGAATTAGCTCGTAATTTTAATATTTAATATATAAATTCTTACTCTAAAAAATATTATTATAATAAAATTATAATTTTTATTAAATATATTATAATTTATTTTTAATTTTTAAAATATAATTTTAATTTATAATTTATATTTTTTTAAATTTATTTAGATTCATTTAAGTTCGTTAAAATTTACGAATAATTCTTAAATATTAAGTTATATAACAAATTTAATTTAATTATAAACGAATAAATTTAAACTAATCAAAATTTAACTCATTTAGCTCTATCATATCCCTAGTTCCGCATTAAGATAAAAAAAAAAAAAAAAATTCAACCCTTCTCATGGCGGAAGGGTCACCGGCTCGAGCACTAATTATGGTTTTGCCACGCTGTATGTATAGTCTGGTATGGGCCAAGACCCAAGTAGCAAAGTTGGTATTTAATCTGTGCACAAACGATGACTTGAGCAGGCCATAAATGGAAAATGATACGCACCAACCCAACATGTAATATTTATCCTTAAATAATTGATACATACATTATAATATTAAATAATTAAATTAAAAAAAATAAATTTTGTTCAAACGAAACTGAGTTAATCAGAATAAAAATGGCTCTGAATATGAGTAATTTAAATTAAAAATTTAAAATATTAATTATTCAAAATTTTAATACAAATATATTTGAATTTTTTCTATGTATTTAACCTTTTAAATCAATAAGCGACACTCATGCAACGTTGGAGCCAACATACTTGTCAATTTGCTCTAACTTCGGATTGAAATGACGAATGTTTATAGCCTCAAGGACAACTTTTTCTGTGTCCATCATAAATACAAAAGTTAAGTGTATTAAATTTTCAATGTGTCTATTCGAGAAACATGAAATAATATGATGTAACACGGTGGGTATCAAAATTCAATTAAATTTCTTCAAAATAAAACCTCAATAATGAAGGAAGGATTATATATATATATTGATGAAGTGTTTTAATGATAATTATCGTTAGAATTTTGATAAGAAATAGCCAAATTCAATTTGTTAAGTGGAAATATCTAGTTGATATATAAGTCCACTTCATCTAATTTATGAAGATATGACTAGCATGTGGTTAGTTAAAGTTGCATGGTGTAATGAGAAAAAGAGCAATTCAATTAAGAATGATCGTACGAAAGAATATGTTTCGAACATCAGCAACAACTCTGATATCATATTAATAATTTAAAGAAAGATAGATCGAAAGTAATGTGGATTAATTGCTTTTAATAATTTTTTTCTTTCGGGTTAACATAGAAATTAAATGATCTAAATAGCATTTGCTTGCATAATAAGAGATAGTCTTCTTCTTTAAATTAAATGAAAATAATTTCACGACAATAATAAAATCTAAATTTTGTAACTGACGATATTATTGGAGAGTCGATATTAAACTATTTCTTCACTAATCTATTTTTTCTTTAAAATTATACCTTTAATTATTATGAAGTATAGAATTCAAATTCTCTTCGTATTTATTGATTTTATTTTTACCAAATTTAATAGAACAATCTATTATTTACTTAAATCGTTTCACTTCCTTCTTAATCAAAAAGTTATGTATATGTGCATGTGCGTGGTTGTGTGAACACCGCCATAACCATTTATGGTATATGTATCATGCAATTGCAAAAGCTGAAGAAGAGCAAATTTTTGTTGTGCCATGTGTATTGATAAAACTCTGAGCTCCCTTACCATGGCTGCCACGTTTTCTTGATAGTAGTTAAGCACAGCTAGGATTTTTCTTGTACTTAATATGGAGAAGTCTAACCAGGTCCACACCCAAGAACTTTCTTCTCTGCTTTCTTTATTCTCTTTCATTGGTTCTGTTATATATATGTCTTAAAGGGTAGCCAGATACCACTTTATTTAAAAAAAAAAAAAAAAATTAAAGAAAGAAAGAAAGAAAGAAAATAATGGCATCACCATCTTCTGTTCTTGAGAGGCAGCCATCTATAGATACTGAACCAAAAACCCTTCTTAGTAATGATATGAAATTGGCCAGGGTTTGTTAATAATGGCATCACCACCTTCAGTTCTTGATGCTCTCTTTGTTTATTTTTTTTAATTAATTAGCACATTTGAGAATTTATTATTATTTTTTTGTTATTTGGAGTTAGTTTTTTTTTTCTAATTGAATTACTAACAATGTTTTTTTTTGTTACACTCAGGAGGCTGCCTTGAAAATAATTGAGGACAATTCCAAAGAGGAAGCATTGAAAATATTTCTGGAGGTACATTTATATGTATAATCAAATAATGCTTGCATTTTTGTTGTGCTAAGCTCAAAAAATTTAATTCACATCATATCCTTGAATTAGGATATGGAAAGTATAATTGTTTAAAATTTAATTTTATTGTAATTATTTAATTGTAGCGGGATTTTTAAGAGAAGGGAAAAATAATTAAACAAAAAAATGTTTAATTACTAAATTAAGCAAGAAGAGACTATTCATCGATCAATTTATGCTCATGAAAGCTCAAGATTTTTAGTTATGTATCTTTTAATTGATTGCAGATTAGCCTAGTGTATAATATAGCTACATGCATACAAGACCTAAGAAATCTTTCGATGATTCTTTCATTATTCATTTAATTTGTTTCGAATTAATACGATTATTATTTGTCTGCTTATTTTTTCACTGTTAATTTTATTTTATTTTTCAAATGAGTATTATTTATCAGCTTATTATTTAATTATTCATTTATTTTATTTTTCAGTGCGAATATTATTCACGTGCATGTGTGCGTCTATACATACATATATTAACAAATAAATATTTATCATAACATCAAATTTTTTTTTCATGAGCTAAAATTGTGAATAAATGTTATACTAGTTTTTGTCATATATGGATAACATTCACTTAGTTCCCTACCATTTCAGTTAATGACAACCATGCAATAAATCATATAGATATTCATGTATTCTAGTGTTGTTTTTGTCATATATGGTTTTAGGGTTTGAAGCCTGCTACTGCTGTGAAACCTGATTGGGACCTAGGTTTGGATACTTCTGATGATGACGATGAAGGAGAAGTAAAATACAAAAACTACTTGACAATTGAGTCTGGCCGTTGAGCATTGCATCTATTCAATTCCTTGTGTTCATCTTCGTCTAGCTTGCTGCCATGAACATTCACTTCCCCTTGGGAGGTGCTAGTACGTATATGTTATGCTATGAATGATAGGTCCTGTTTTTGTCAACTGTGGTTCAGTTAAGACGTTCAATTATTGATGTTTTAATCCAGACAAGAAGGAGCTTAGCTTCTCTTTATCTTAAATGGCAAGACTTATTGTAATTTTTCCAAAAAAATAAATAACATTATTTCAAATATTGTATATTTAGATATTAAAAATTTTACAGTAAAATATTTTTATCGTTAAACTATTAAAATTAAATGACTATGATCGAGTAGATTATAATTCACTACGGATAAATAATGATTATTAATTCTATACGTAAATTTTAGAGATCACACATACATATATGTAAATTTTAAGGTTTAAAAACATTTACTATAATATATCACTAAAATTGGTTGTTTTTATAAATATTAAAATTTATTTTTTAAAAATATTTTTTTTGCATAATAAAATTAAAAATACATTTAAACTTAATTGGTTATGAGTTTATTATGATTAGTTAAATGCTATATCACTTAATATAAAATTTTACTATTAAATATTTGTATTATTTTAGCATTAAATTTTTTATTTTTAATAATATTATTTAAAAATATTAAAATATAAAATTTACAACACATAAATTATTTAAGTGCCACCACTAATTATCAGAAATTAAAATCACATAAATAAAAATCATACTTTCTACTATTATTAATGCAGCTGCAAGGTGATTTTGCCTTTAATGGACAATAACCAAGGATTGTCCTGATTATAATACTCCTTGAGCTGAGCTAACCCATTTAAATGTGAGACACGGCCCATTTCAAGATTTCTCTATGGCTTCAACCGTCATCCATTGGGTCAATTCAATCCTGGAAGAGATCCCATGTGCAGTAACATTTTGACCATTAAGTCAATAACACCAAACTCTATTAGGTTAAATTATGAATAGTTTTTATTATTATTTATAAAAATTATAAAAATTTCAATCTTAAGTCATCATCATTCATTGATATTCATAAAAATAATGAAAAATGACTATTTCTTATTAGATAAATTATAGGGCATTTTTCTTATTAGACAAATTACTGTGCCTTTTATTAGAGTGATAAAAAATATAAATTTAGATATAAAAAGTATGATGTAAACTCTCTTTTTTTTATTTTTTTATTGAGTTGGAAAATTAAACCACTTGTACGATACCAATCGACAAAAAAAATTATAAAGTATTATTTATGATCATGAAACGAAATTTATTATTTTATAATTACTATCTATTTTATTCTTCAATAGTTCATTCATTTTAATAAAACAGAGATTTCAAATATCTATATATAAAAGCTGAGTGTATAACTTTTGCCACGTCATATAATCTATATATATTATAAAGCAAACTTTTGACACGTGGTGTTGTTTACTTTTTGTCCCTTCAGCTTGCCTTCCCTTCCGTTTCTTCTCTGTTCTTGAGAAGATCAGTTTAATTTACTAGCAATTCAGTTTGCAATTAAAAACAAGTTCCATCTTTTCTCTCTTCCTTTTCATTTATCTATTACTGTTTCGCTTTTTCTTTTCTCCATCTCTTCTTTGTTGTATTGTATTTTCTTCTCTTCTATTCTACGCGAGTTCTCTAATTCCATTTTGTTTCAATCCTTTTATTGTTGGTTGTTCCAGGAAGTGGAATTAACTACTCCTCCTCAACCTCCAGCGACCCCCGTAGGGTTACAGGCTTACAACTCTTCATTGCATTCTCTGCTTCCCGTCTCTCTCCCTCCCTTCTTTTTCTTTTTGTTTTTTTCTTCGTTCTCAATTTCATATTTCTCTAAGAGATAATCAATAAATCAAAACTTGAACACCTTCTTCATCTAAACTAACAAATACCCATTTTCTTTCTCACCAAATAGACACTTTCC
>CATIWM010324664.1:0-33359 GCA_949671775.1 Mallotus repandus | reverse complement strand
GAGCCAAGCTTGTTTTTCTGATGTTGAAAAATAAGGAGAATCATGAACCCCATCTTAACTGGAAGAAACTCTATCTTCCATGGAGTTGCTACTTTAGTGTTGGTAGCCATCATTTGAATCTTTCGAAATGGGGTACCTGCAAATCACTATATGAAAATCACTTGAACTTATACAGTTGCAAAGCTTGTCAATAGGGAAGTGAAATCTCAAGTCGCTTATGGCCGAGATGTGGATGTTGTAAGTTCAGTTCATCGCCCAAAAAAATGTTCAAAGGCGCATAACATCCACATGCTAGAGGCATGAAGTGGCTTTCTCCTTGTTTTGAGGCTATCATCAGCACGCGAGGGCATATCAATTCTAGGATTGGATAGCCTACAAAGTGGAAGTATGGAGCAGATGATGGCAGCTCATGATGAAGCCATATTGGAGGAAGGTAACAACGAAGGTGGTCCATCTACAGCCACAGTCAGAGACGTGCTCCCCCTCATCTGATCCTTATGGTTAGGAGAATAGACATATAATTTTTTTTTTGTTCTTGACTTGTTGAATTTGTCCTCTTATTTTTTCTTAGCTTGTTTATATTTCAATATTTCTTTATCAATCATTTTGGCAGATGTCAGTACTAGAACTCTTTTCAATAAGAGTAGTCCATTAACTCTAAGTGGCTCCTTGAAGCAGCTCCTATGCCAAGAACTACTTAGTAGTAGTGTATTTTGTTCTCATGCCCTTTCGGGGCCTTTGTTTATTTCCAAAATTTCAATCTATGATAGGATGAAACCTTTATTGTCCAAAAAAAAAATTACTCTTTTCTTGGTAATGAATGCTATGTCGTTAGCCTGTAAGTCCCCTTCCATGATTTCACTTCACTTCTAGGTCCTAATGACTATATTCGGGGCTTTTTACCGATTTAGTATAAAAAAGAATTTTTTTTCCCAAATTAGGGTAGTTTTCAAAGTATATTTTAAATTGGGTAAAAAAATAATTAAAAAATAAAAAAAAAACTAAACTGAAGTGGCAGAAATACTAAATTACAAAGCATTTCCCCTAATTTAATTGGCTTTATTATTAAATGAAAAAACAAAAGAACTCTGCCAATGAAGGTGGCAGAGCTCTGTCAATCCTGAAAAATTATAAGAAGTCCACCAGTTTCACTAGTTTAAATTATATATATATCTCCACCAATTGCGTAGGCGGATTTCTGTCAAAAAGTCTGACAAAGCACGATCCCTCGCTCACAATTCCTTACAACTCTGCCAACTTATTAATTTTCTAACTGCGTATGATGTGATGCTTTATTATTATATATTTTGTTTTTTATAATAGGAAAAATCCAATTTTTGGTCCCTTAACTTTTCAATTTTTTATTGAGTCCCTATCTTTCAATTTTACTCTATTTGATCCCTATTTATCTATTTTTTCTTCATTGAGTCCTCATACTTTTATTTATTTTTATATATTGAATCCCTTCATTAAAATTTTAGTTCCTGTATATAATACTAAGTCCAATTAAGTCCTTACAAAATATATAATTCAATCCCTATTTTTTAAATTATACTACTTAAATCCTTACACTTTTTATTTCTAGTCAACCAAATCCTTAATGTATAATACGAATTTTACAAATTTGATTTTAAAAAATATGTATAAGACAAATTTAATTTAAATACACAAATGACAAAAAAAATTATATTTTTGATTCAAAAATATTTTAGCTAGTTATTGTTATTTGTATAAAAATTAATAAATTTGTGATTTCACTAATTTAAAATTCTAATTAAATATATAACTAATACAACTTTCGAACACATGGTAAATTTAAATTTTTTTTTGAACAATGGTAATTTAAATTTTAGATCATCATTAATTAAAATATAAAGATTTAATAAATAAAAATTTTATATTAACCAATTATTTTATTAACCAAATTTTTTTATAATTCATGTTACTTTAAAGCTAAAATATTTCATGCACATAATTAAGATACAAATTATTTTATTTATTAAATCTATCTATCAATAAGAAAAAATATGAAATTATTTATGAAATTATTTAATATTTTTACAAGTAAATGATTTATATAGAAGTTTTAATTCACCAAATTAAAAGTTTCAAATTATAATTACATAACTTAAAGGTAAATTAGATAAGAAAATGATTAAAAAAATAATGATTTATATTGTTAATAGTTTTATTAAGTTATTTTAGTAAAAAAATTAATGAAATTACAAATTTATTGATTAAATATATAAATGTTGATGACCAATTAAAATATTTGATATCAAAATAGATAAAAAAATTATTTATCATATATATTTAATTTGGATTTCTATTATACGTATTTTAAAAATATTTTTTAAGATTATAAATATATTTTATTAATAAAATTTATTACAAATAAATGGCCTATATTTTAACTATATGAGAAAAAATTACTGAAAGAATATGTATTTTAATATTTTTGATAATTAAGATAAAAAAAAAGTAAAAAACAAGGATTTAATTGGCTAAAAATGAAACTGATGAGGATTTATTTAGTACAATTTAAAAATATAGGGAGTCAATTATATATTTTACAAGGACTTAATTAAATATAATGTTAAAATAAGGGAACTGAAATTTTGACGAAGGGATTTAATGTTAGAAAAGTATAAGGACTCAATGAAAAAATAAATAAAAGTATAGGGACCCAATATAGCCAAATTGCAATATAGAAACTCAATGAAAAAAACACGAATAGTTTAGGGACTAAAAGTACAGTTTTTCAATTAAATAATGCAACTTTCAATCACATATGTGAAAATATAAAGAGAATCTGTGACAAAATTTCCAAAACGTGAAAAGCCCAACTATAGTGGTTAATATTTCTCAACATTTAGACAAAATCAACCACTGTGGTTATCGACAGCCAAAAAAAAAAAAAAAAGAAACCTGAAATACATTTTTTTGAAATATGGATAAATAAGAATTCTAATATAAGTAAATTCACACAATATATAAGAAGGAAAAATTTGACCCAAAATGAAAGCAAAATGAAAAAACAAAGAAAGTAAAAAAAAAATAGCTTAATGAAGGACTTCACTCAATGTAAAGTCCGAAGACTCTTCCTCATCTCACCGCTTCAATATTAAGGTTGACCTTGTCAGCCAAGCTTTTTACCTCAGAAAGACAAATCGACTAATTATCAACTGAGCACTAAAAACCAATTGGCAAAAAACTTGTAGAATGGATCAATAGGCACTTCTTTCTATTACTATCGATAGAACTTTGTATGGTATCAACTAGCAATAAGATCAGAATTGCAGAGACAAGAAAATCATGTATTTTTTTTTTGGAAGTATTTGTACCCCTTGGAAAAATATCATGATATAACAAAAATACATTTCACATTCAGGATAAAAATATCATTATTGAATAATTTATTGGTCATCTCCAAATGATAGTTGAGATTCAACAATTAGCATTTTGTATTTTTCTTAATAGAGTGTTTTTTTTTTTATCTAGTTTATCCTTTCCAACCTAACAGTAGAATATCAATTTTTTTGCCAGTACATTTTACAGAAAAAAGGTCTAAAATAAACACTGCAAGATAAAAGAAAATTCATATCATAAGAATTAAAAAAGTACTTGATGATGAAGTGGAGTCTCATCAAATTGTAATTGTAAGCACTTTTGAAGCCTTTTGAGTCTTTGTTTCCAGTAAGAGTTAGAAAATATATCACAATTATGGTAAAGCTGTGAATGATCTACCAAGTCATATTAGAGCACACCACCATCATGCAAACTTCAAATGAAGGTGGAATCTTTTTGTGTGGGATGCTTCATAAACAAAAACTAACTATATTCATCTTCATATGATTTTTTATTTGACAAAGTGTAATCAGATTTTTATATGACTAAATGCAAGAAGGGACATTTTTACTTAATACTTGGATTCATCCAAAGAGGACTCAAAGTGAAGTTAAAGAAGCTTCTCATTGCATCTATCGGTTGCACGACTAAAGAGCCCACCGATCCATGCTCGTGGTCCAATCATAGCATTAGCTACAATCACTAGAAACTCATTTGTCAAATAAGCATATGGAGCTTCATAAATCATGCTTCAACCTTTGACATCCATAATGACAAGTCATTTAACTAAAACTTGTGTTATTTTCTATGTAGTTTCATACCATAAGTTAATAATTTGTTCTAGCGTCTAATTATTGAGATAGCGCAAAGGAGCAAAAAGAAAGTGATGTGAACAACAAAAATCAAGCAAATGTTATAATTGACAACTTACAGAAAATCAAATACAAAGAGCTATCAACATAATATATGTAATATTAATTTCAAATTGAACCCTCAAGAGTGTGGAGAAAAGAATATGAAACTTTACTTACTAAAACATTGCGTTAGATGCAAAAATGTGAGTGGGACTGTAAGACGAGTCCAACTCTCCACTTTCCTTCTATGATCTTCAATAAACTTCATCCTTATCAATCTACGTTCAAATTTAGATACCACATCTTAGTATTGAATGCTACTTCGTACAGTTGCTAGTACATATTAATAAGAAGTCATGTTGAAGGTTAACTACTTGTAGGCAAAAATTTAGACAATAAAAAGCTAAGAGCATAGATTTTAGAGTTTTGAATTTGAGTTTTCAGAATGCAAACTTTTGGAAAAGAAGAGGCTCTAGAAGTGATAGAAAGTGCAAATTTAAAAAAAAATAGAGAAATTTGAAAGAATCACACATCCTTTATGGAACACAAAATCATATTTACCAATTGAAGCAACAAAGGATGAAGAGATGGGTGGGGGAAAAATAGGGAGTGAATGAAAAAGAGAGTGGAATTGCAGAAAAGAGGAGGAAGAAGGAATTGAAGAATGAAAAATTAGATTCTTCTTCTCCTTCTTCAATCTGAAACTCTAACTCAGAAATTACAGTTCTAATCTCAAGAACAGAGGAAAAAAGCATTAAACATCAAAGGCAAAAAGCATTTTAAGCCCCTAAACTGTAGCGGTTTTTTCTATTGAGCCCTCATCGTTTTATTGCATTGCATTGAGCCCCTATGCTATTATTTATATATACATTGAGCCCCTATACTATTATTTATGTATACATTGAGCCCCTATACTATTATTTATGTAATACATTGAGCCCCTAAAATTTTTGCACATTTCTACGGAATTTGTCAAATTGAGGCTCAATAGCTACATAAATAATAGCATAGGGAATCAATGCAATGTCATAAAACGATAGGAGCTCAATAGAAAAAATCGCTATAGTTCAAGGGCTTAAAAATTGATTTTGCTAACGTCAATTGTAGACCACCACATTATTTAGAAGATCTCGCAACAGTAAAATCTCTAAACCCCAAAAGCAAGCAAATTGGAAATTAAACTAGGCAAAAAGCATTTTTAAGCCCCTGAACTGTAACAGTTTTTTCTATTGAGCCCCTATCATTTTATTGCATTGCATTGAGCCCTATGCTATTATTTATGTATATATTGAGCCCCTATACTATTATTTATGTATACATTGAGCCCCTATACTATTATATATGTAATACATTGAGCCCCTAAAATTTTTGCACATTTCTATAGAATTTGTCAAATTGGGGCTCAATAACTACATAAATAATAGCGTAGGGGCTCAATGTAATGCAATAAAACGATGGGGGCTCAATAGAAAAAGCCATTATAGTTCAGGGGCTTAAAATGAATTTTGCCATTAAACTACAAACACATTCAATATATACATAAATATATATATAGGAATAGTTCATTAGATTACCTATATAGCACTAATATGAGAGAAAACTCCATACAACATACAACCTCTTCTTGTACAAAAAATAAAAATATAAAAATATCGCTAGCAGTAAAATCTCCAAACCCAAAATGCAAGCACACAAGAAATAGAATTATGAACACATTCAATATATACATAGATATATAAAAAAAGATCAGTTTATTGAATTAACTATACGACACTAATGTAAGAGAAAACTCCAAGCAGCATCAATCTTATTCTTGTAAAAAATAAAATAAAAATATTGTTAGCTTTTTGAATTCTTTGGTTCAACAATGATTATAAATAAAGATCCAAACTCTGGAATGGATGGAATTGTAATTACAAAAAATAAGATCTTTTATTTTGTCATAATGGACTGAATTCCTCTTATCAAAAATGAAAAAGTTAACATAATTTAGAAAAAATGGGACCAAAGTTAACTAACTCTCCATGTTTGGAAATATATGGTAAGCTTCAAATTCAAGAAAATAGGATAGCAAAACAAAGTAATGTTAAATTAATTGGTTACCTCTCAAAAGTAGTTTTGGTGAACTAAAGAGTATAAGCAATGGGTGGACAGAATTTGATAAAATGCTCACCTCGAGAAATATGACTTTTAGCAGAATTAAAATGAGAAACAAAAGGTTTAAATAACCCAAAAGCCAATATCTTTGTTTTTCCTTCATAGAAAGATTAAGATCACATCTTTACATTCAAATAAAAAAAAATCTCTTGTTACTTGAAGAAAGCATAAAAAGAAATTTTTACTGGCACTGTATTTTCTGTCATGACAAACATCTAGAAATCACCTTCACTCTTGGATTCCAAAGCTTTTGCTACCTCTAAATGTCAACTTCTATCAATGGTGATCTAAGCTCTCAAAAAAGTATCATTTGGCCCAGGCTAATAGAGTTGAACATGACAGTAATCGCTCAAGGAGGCCTGGTTAGGCATAGCATATCTGTTATTGATTTAATTGCCTCCTAACGTGCATAATATTAAGAAATTATCGACAAAATATGAAGTACTTACACATTTTTTATTTTTTATATTCATGATAAAGTAAGAGGATACGAAGCCTTTGACCAACTTCATTCCCTTAGCAACATCTATCTCATTGTATAATCTTTTTCCATCCTGAAATGGTTAATTTTGAGATGCAAAATTGACATGGTGCTAAAAATATAAACAAAATAAAAACAATTATTTAATGACTTTAAAAATAGATAAATAACATCCGATGATTAATTATAAATAAACTTAATATTTACCAAGATTATTTTTAACCACATAATTGTCCTCTGAATCAGACATTGAATAGCTAACGAGAGATATTCATACCTAAATGTAAATTATAGAGGTAATTATACATATGTGAACAAAGAAAGAGAAAGTAAAAGAAAAAAGAGAATAAAGAATGAAAATGATGTACTAAACTATTTTAAACTATAACTAATCATTTTATATTAAAAAAAAAAACTATAACTAATCATTTGAATCCTTTGAAAAAGAAAATATTTAAAATTTTAGTACATAATATACCTTAAAATCTTTAAATTGCATGAATCATTTGAATTAGTGAAAAAGAAAAAGAAAAAATATCAACCTCTAATTAATTTAAATTAAATTATAGTTATATATAGAGAAAAGAAAAGATACTGCCAAATTGAAGAAGATATTCGATAAAAAAAAAACTTAACTATTCATGAAAATTGCCAATAATGAATCATTTAAATTATTGTATGGGTAAAGAATAAAAGGAAAAAGGAGCGTTACTATTCATTTTTTGTGAGAAAAGAGAAAAGGATGACATTTTCTTAGAGAAACTATTGTTTGGTTGCACGAATTTATAGTAAAAATGTGATCTTTCAAATTCTTGAAATTGAAAAATCACTAAAAATCGAAAAACTTAAGTAAAAGCATTTAAAAAATGTTTAAAAAGAAGAAAACGTAATTTAAAGTGAAGAAGGAAAAGTGCAATGTCTATTAGAAAAAAAATTGATATGCTAGGAGTAGAAAGAGCCACATGTCAATATATGGTTAATTCCTTCTCTTTGCTTCAGTTTTGAGCTTTCAAATTCTTAAAATTGAGAAGTCACTAAAAACAAAAAAATTCAGATAAAAGCATTTAAGAAAATATTAAAAAAATAAGAAGAAGATGTAATATGAATAAAATATCCATGGTGCTAAAAATATGAATGAAATAAAAATAATTATTTCATAACTTTAATATCAGCAAATTAAGATAAAAGAAGAAAAATAGCTAAATAATATATGATGATTAATTGTAAATAAACTTAATATTTACCAAAATCATTTTTAAATACGTAATTGTCCTCTGAATTAGAAATTGAATAGATTGCAAGAGATATTCATATTTAAATGTAAATTACAGAGGTAATTATACATATATGAATAAAGAAAAAGAAAGGGAAAGAAAAAAGACAATAAAGAATAAATATGATGTATTAAACTATTTTAAACTATAACTAATAATTTTATGTTAAAAAAAAACTATAACTAATCATTTGAATTCTTTTAAAAATAATATATTTAAAATTTTATTACATAATATACCTTAAAATCTTTAAATTGCATGAATCATTTTAGTGAAAATGAAAAAGGAAAACAAAAATATCATTAAAATTATATTCTAGTTATATTTTGAGAAACAAAAAGAAACTACCAAATTGAAGAAGATATTAGATAAAAAAAAAAAAAACTTAACTATTCATGAAAATTGCCAATAGGAAATCATTTGAATTTTTGTATGGGTAAAGAATAAAAGAAAAAACGAGTGTTGCTATTCATTTTTTATGAAAGGAGAGAAAATGATGACATTTTCTTAGAGAAACTATTCTTTGGTTGCACAAATTTATAGTAGTAATGTGATTTTTCAAATTCTTGAAATTGAAAAGTCACTGAAAACCGAAAACTTAGATAAAAGTATTTAAGAAAATGTTAAAAAAATAAAAAGAAAATCTATATACAATATATAATAGTTATGTTGATGAATTTTTCCACATCAATGGTAGTGCAATGTGGCACTATGTAGGCTAGGTTTAGTAAAGTGTGAAAGAGTGCCATGTGGCACTGTGTAGGTTGGAAAGCAACTGTGGGTTTGTTGTGGTTTCCTTTCGATTATTTTAGGGAAAACCTCAGGGAAATGAATTGCATTGAAAAAATGTGACTTTTAAGAGAAGCAGCAACAACAGTTACAACTACAACTCCCGCCTTTTAACATTAACTGATGGTGATGAAGTTCAGTCATTGGTTGCTGATGACCATTATGTGATAGTCTATTTGTATTCCATTTGTTTGAGTGTCTCTAGTATAAATATTTGTTATACTTACCATAAATAGTGCATTGGTTTTTATTGAATTACAAACAGTATTGGTTTCATATTTTAAAATAAGGTTGATGTTTTATTGGCTTAGGAATAAAATAGCAGTGGGATATGCAGTACTTTAATTGATGGTAATGAAGTCCGCCCGTTGGTTGCTGATTGCCATTATAAGGACAAAATGCACAATTCAAGTGATTCGTGAGTCTTAACATGGTTAGTTAATATTTTCCAGAATTTTAACTTTGAAGAAAGACGGTGCGTTGGTTTATGATGAATTACATATAGTATTGGTTTCATGTTATTAAATAAGTTTGATGTTCTATTGGTTTAGGAACAAGAAGTAAGTTGGTTATGCAGTTGTCTCTTTTGCAAGTTATAATGAAGGAGAAAAAGAAGGAACAAATTTTTTGTTGTTGTTTTGTTCTGTATCCTTTGTTTTGGAGTAAAACTTAAAATTTTCTCTACTCAAATAAAGTAACTTAATGTTGTTAATCTTCTATTTTGTTAAAGCACAAGGATAGTGAACAATAGAAGGAACAAAAGGGCATTTGGTTCTATAACAAGTTCAAAATACTATGAAAATACTAAAGGAAGTAGTGATCAACCTCATTCAGACTTAGTACTTTTCAGTCTTAGCACCATTCTTGCAGCCATTACTAATATCTCTCAATCTAACAAAATTAAACTAGGCAGCTTTAAACTGTTTATAAGGTACAGTCTCTATATTAATGTTATATGTGCAATGCTAGTGTAGCTAAAGTTGTTTTGGTTTTTGAATGCACAAAAATTAGCCTTGAATTTATGTTAAAGAAAGGTTTAGCGTGATTTCAAGGCCAGTTAGCTAATGGACAAGAGATTGGTATTGAATCTGACATCAACTGTGGACTAGGATCTAATATTGTTATTGATAATAACTGAACTCCCTTGCTCCAGCCTACTTTCCCCTCACCTTCTCCTTTTCTTTCCTTCAATTCAGTGTCCTTTCACCTTTTTCCATTTTCAATTTTGCCACACTTTTTAGTTTCCACTCCTCTTAATTTCCCGTCACTTTTCATTGTTATATGATAAACTATAGTGTTGTTATCAAACGGAGACCTCCTCGAGACTTGAGATGCATAACCTCGATTTATATAATCCCCTAAAACCCTCAGCCACTCTCACTTCCCAACAGGTAATAGCCATGTCCGCCACCGGAGCTGTAAAAAATTTTTTGCACGGTCCTCAGCTAGGTTAAGTTCTGGACTCAAACCCAGAATAGGAACCAACTCAGCTTTCTCTCCATTTTGTATCCCTAGAAAAAATCACCTATGTCATCGCATATTTAGGTAAATTTTTGATAAAGTAAATCTAAAACTCAGTTTTTTTTTTCTAATTTTATTTACTAAAAGAAAAATAAAAGGTGTAATCTTGAAATTGAAATTGAAATTGAAATTGTGAGTTTCATTTGTTTGTTTGTTTGTTGTTTAATTTGAAGGGTCACTGGTTGAGATAAGCTATAGTTTGGAGAGGACAATTACGTAACCAAACAACAGACTCCTACTACAAAACCTCTTGCCAAGGAAAATACAAAGCCATAATAATTCAAACTCCACACTTCTCAAAGAGCTTACAAACTTGTAATGTTCAACTATTCTGTAAGTAGCCACATTGCCTTCAATTCATTTTTACTTTGAAGTTCTTTTTGTAGTTTCTTTGCTCTAATGGTTATACTAAGCTTTGATGTTCAGGTTGCAACTAAGTTGTATCTCAATGAGCTACAAAAGAAAAAAATAGAGAAGATCCAAAGGTTTGTACTTTTGTCTCTATTTACATATTGAAAGCTTGGTACCTTTGATATATATATATATATATATATATATATATATATATAATGACAATGCAAGAATTTAGCAAATCGTAGAAGAGGAGGAGGTTCACATGCTGAGAAAAGAGATGGTTCCAAGAGCTTAGTTAATGCCTTTCTTTGATAGACCTTTCTATCCACAAAGGTACATCAATAAGCAATTAATGACAATTGTTTGGAAGCTAACTTATATTTATTTTGATTAATAGAGATGTCAAATAACTACTGATAAGATAATTTTCTTCTTTATGAATCGATGACGGCAAAATCCAAACTATACATCTCAAAATATTCTTAAAGAAAAATAGTTATTACTAGACAACTTCCTAATTGGTTATTTATTTATTTATATTTTGGTATAAGATAAAATCTAAATTAAATTAGCAAGTGATATGTTTTTTTAATGAATGAGAGATATACATTTAATATTATGCATAAAAGCTGGGCAATCACTAAATTAAAAATGATTTAAGAGTGGCTTTTTTATTCAATAGAACATGTATTCATAATTTCTCCCTCTATGGATGATGCAAATGATGCTTGAAACTTTTTTGCAATAATAATTTCATATGTGTAATAATATTTTTTTCATCTCTTTTGATTGCATTGTCCATTTTTTATTCATATATACATATCAAGTAGGCCTCTAACAATACCAAGAGAGCTAAGTTTCCACATGATGAACAACAAGTGTGTTAGAGCTGCTACTCTGCTGGGAATGACCTCTACCATTTTCAACATGCTCAACCTTGGAATCACTAACTGAATTCTTAGAGCTACTATTTCAGTTTTCATATCTAACCATCATAGATCATTTTTGCTTTTTTTTTTTCAAGTGTGTGTTATGTATAGTATGTATAGAGAGAGCTTCATGTATCAGGTATGTTAGGTAGTTGGTGTGATTAGTAGGCTTCTATTATAATATGCACCTAGATCAAGAAAAAATTTATGTTGAGATATTGCTTACTGTTAATGGAAGGAAATTGAAAATAAGATTATGGATTATCACAGGGAAATAAAAATGACAATTTCAACAATATATGGTTAAAACAATAAGAAAAAAGGCTTAAATGATTTGGTTAGATTATAGCATTGACACATGCATCATAATTTTGTACTCAGGGTATTCATGCTTTGCAAACAAATAACCCTTCCCTCTGGGCCTCTTACCTAGCATAGCTTTTTTGTTTTAATTGATGTTATACTAGTATCCCATAATGGCAAGTTTGCAACCAGACTTGAAGCATTCTAACACTAATGACAATGTTTTCAGGACTGCAAAGGGTAACCCTTCTGTTAGTTTTACAATTGTTGCAGGTGAAACTCAGAATGTTAGTGTGACTGTTCTTCCATCCTTTGGGCTTTCTAAAAATATATCAGGATGTCAAGTATCTCCTTAAATTTAAATTGTTATTCACTTATTTTTTTCCATTTATACAGATATCTATATGATACAACATATCACATTAAAAAAAAATAACAATTTGTATTTATATAAGTTTTTTTTCTCATTCTTCATCCTCTTAAAAGTTATTTACTTTTAAAAGTGTATTTATGGAGGTGATTTTTATTCTTTCTTTTTTCATAACAATCATGTTTTATTTATTTTTATTATCTATGTGCGGGCTATTGGCTAGTGTAATTTAAAGTGAAGGAGGAAAAGTGCAATGTATATTAGAAAAGAGTTTATATGCTAGAAGTAGAGAGAGCCGCGTGTCAACACATGGTTAATTCCTTCTCTATGATTTAACTTTGATATTTCAAATTCTTGAAATTGAAAAGTCATTAAAAACCAAAAAATTTAGATAAAAGCATTTAATAAAATGTTATAAAAAAAGAAATTGTAATTTAAAGTGGAGGAGAAAAAGTGCAATGTATATTAGAAAAGAGTTAATATGCTAGAAGCATAGAAAATCACGCTTCAAAACTTCGTGAAATCCTTCTCTATGCAGCAACTTTATATATGTATATATGTACTCAAAATATTTTATATATTAATAATTAAATTCAATTTATACCACATTAAAAAAAATATAAGATGCAAACTTTAATAAATAACTTTTTAAAATTTTTTAAATAAGAACTTGTTCTAATTTTTTTATCTTTTTATATTTATCTAAGGTTTTAATATTCTCAATCTCTTACTTTTACTCATATATTTTTTTTATATCTCTTAATATCTATGATTGAAAAATTAAAAATTAAAAATAATTAATAATTTTGATTTGTTTTTTAGTGAAAAAATTGAAAAGTTGAGCAGATGATGCAATTTAATTTTTTTAATTTAAAAATTATTGATAATTTTAATTTGATTTTTAGTAAAAAATAAAAATAAAATATATTTTTATTTTTAAATTTTTCTCTATTTTTTAATATGTATGTATGACTTAAATTAAACTAAATTGAAGATTTAAAAATTAAAATTTTAAATAATATTTTATGAATTACCTATAGTTAAAATTTTGTATGCTCTCAATCTTTTATTTTTACTCACATACTTTTTATATGTCTTAATATCTATTTAATAATTTTTAAAACCACACCAATAATTATTTAACTATATGTATGAGCACAATTTAATCGTATTAAAAGTTTAAATAGATGGAACTTAATTTTTTTACTTTTAATTTTAAAAAATAATAGATCATTTTAATTTAAATTTATGTAAAATATATTAGAATTTTTATTTTTATTTATTTTTATATGGAATATTAATTCCTAAAAAAATTAAGAATTTAAATTTTTAATAATTCATGTCTTGCATATTTTAAAATTTGAAAAATTAGATTTAATTAATCAATGTATAAAAGTTTTGGGGTGAATTGATTAATGGGTTGTTTGGTTCAAATGAATTCCACAAAATTTTGTAGAATTCATTTGTAAATCCAAGTAAATATGTTTGGTTTAAATGAAAACTTTGTAAAATTCATTTTGAATTCCAACTTTTTAATTTTGTGGAATTGTTGAAACTAAATCAATTCTTATTAATGAAATATGTTTGGTTTAAATGAATTTTGAATTTATTTGGAAATGAATTCTATTTGGAATTCATTTGAAAATGAAATGAATTCCTTGATAGAATTGAACCAAACAATGGGTAAAAAAAATTACTTTGAACTGAATTGAATATTTCTAAAAAGCTCATATGGGCTAACTGACCAAATTGGTGGGATAATGGGGCAAAAAGTTAATTTCTAAACTAATTGACCATCACATCTAAATTCATGGGGGCAAATTGCTACTTTAGCCAAACTATGTACTAAAAGTTGCTTCATACTAGGAAAAAAGGCTCTTATTACCATACAAACGTTTGTATTTATAAAAATAGAATTAGAACGATTATATTAATTTTTATTTAGTTACAACCATTAATTATTTTTATGTATTAATACTTATAATATGTATCAATAGTTATAATCAAATAAGTATTAGTTTGACAATTTTAATACCAAAGAAGGATTAAAAAAGAATAAAAATATACAAAATTAAATAAGACATAGTTTTGAAATATGTTAGAATTATAACCTAAAAATTTGTAAAAAAAAAAAAATTAGTGCTAATTCAGGCAGATAAAGTAGTAATTTGCCCCCTGTATTTGGACGCGATGGTCAATTAATCCAGATTTTAACTTTTTGGCCAATTATCCCACGAACATGGCAAATTTGGCCAATTAGCCCATATTAGCTTTTTAGAAAACATCAATTCAGTTCAAAACAACTTTTTTAACTAATTCATCCCAAAACTTTCATTTATTGACTAATGAGGTCCAATTTATCAATATTAAAAATATGAAAGACATGAATTAGTAAAAATTAAAATTAAAATTTATTTTTTAGGAATTAATAATCAATTTAAAAATAAACTAAAATTAAAATACGGAAAAATATAAATAATTTCTAATTTTTTTGCATAGATTTAAATAAAAAATGATCAATTATTTTTTAAAATTAAAAATTAAAAAAATACATTACTTATATTTATCTTTTTAATTATGATAAAATATTGCTCATTTATATAATCAAAGGGAAATTCTTGAGCGACTTTGTTTTTTAATTACTTTATTTTCACTTTGTGTTTATTACCATTTGATGAGATTGTACGGAGCCATTCAATGTTGGTTATTAATAAAGTAAGATTTATTTTGTAAGAAAAAATGTAATCATAGACTACACCATAATCAAGTAATTATGAATATTGTTTTAAAATTATTATATTTAATTTTTAATTTTAATATTTAAATATATAGATATTAAGAAATGTAAAAAAGTATGTGAGTAAAAAACAAAAGATTGTGAATATAAAAAATTTTAATTATACATAAATCATAAAATATTATTTTAAAATTTTTAATTTTTAAATTTTTAACTTTTTAATTAATTTAATTTAAATTGTATATTCACAGTAAAGAAATTGAGAAAAAGTTTAAAACTTTTTTAAATCTTTACTAAATATAAAATTTTAAAGAATCAATAATTTTCAAAATTCAAAAATAACAAAATTAAATTGCATTATCTAATCAACGTTTTAATTTTTTTAAAAGTAAAATTAAAATGATAAAGTATTTTTAATTTTTAATTTTTTATTCATGAATATTAATATATAAAGAATATATATGATTAAGAACAACAGACAGAGCGCACTAAAATTTTGAATATACATAAAGAAATATAGAAAAATAAAAAATTCTTATTTAAAAATTTCTAAAATTTAATTATTGAAATTGAATCTAATTACTAATTTATAAAATTTTTTGAGTGAATTAGATAAAAAAATAACAAACTACCCACATGAAAAAGTGTGGGAGATGTGTTTTTGATAGAATAATAAAATTAAATTAATTTCTTTGAGGTGAATATATGATTTAAATTTAAAAAAAATTAAAATATTAAAACTTAAAAATTTCAAAAATAATATGTTATAATTTACATTTAGTTGAAATTTTTATGCTATCAATCTGTTATTTTTACTCGTATTTTTAATATCTTTTAATAATTGTATGCATAAAATCAAAAAATTAGAAATGAAAAATAAATTTAATAATTTTTTAAAACTAAATATGTAATTATTTAACTATATGTAAGCACTATTTGATCAAAATAAAAAGTTAAATAGATGCAATTCAAAATTTTAATTTTTAATTTTTTTAAAAATAATTGATCATTTTAATTAAAATCTATGCAAAAAATTTAAAAATTATTTATATTTTTCCACATTTTAATTTTAGTTTATTTTTAAATTAAACATTAATTTCTAAAAATAAATTTTATTTTTTATTTTTATTAATTCATATCTTTCATATTTTTAATATTGATAAATTGGACCTCATTAGTTTACAAAAAAAAGTTATTTTGGACTGAATTGAATTTTTTTAAAAAGCTAATATGGGCTAAATAACCAAATTTATCAAGTTGGTGAAATAATTGGCCAACAAGTTAAAATATGCGTTAATTGACCATCACGTCCAAGTTCTGGGGCAAATTGCAACTTTATCCTAATTTAGGCAAAAACAAGAAATTAGATCAAAGTTAAACATTGCTTTCGAGTTGAGGGCCCAAATTTGCCCCTCCAGCACTCCCGTCAATACAGTCCTAAGTAGCAGCAAACCAAGCATTCGCAAAAACCAAACAATGGCAGCAGCCACCGCTCGCACCACTCATGCCACCAAGCGCAAACGAAATTCATCCTCCTCCTCTCCTCCCCCGCCACCCTCATTCGCCAGCAGCGACAACGACAACAACTTCGACCTCTCCCTTCTCGAAGCAGTAGAAAAATCCCAAAAAGAGAGCTCAGTAGAAGTACTCGATCTTCGCACGTTAAAAAAGCTAGTTCTCTCATTCGAACGCCGCTACAAAGAAAACATCGAAGCACGACTCAAATACCCAGAACAACCGGACAAGTTCGCTGACTCAGAACTCGAGCTCCATCAAGAACTTGAGAAGCTCAAAATCCTTGCTGGCGGACCAGAACTTTATCCAGAATTAGTAAATCTCAACACAATTCCTTCGATTCTTGGATTGCTTTCACATGATAATACTGATATAGCTATTGATGTTGTTCAATTACTTCAAGATTTAACTGATGAAGATGTGTTTGATGATGTTGATACTGATGAGCCTGCTAAGGTTTTAGTTGATTCATTGATTGAAAATAATGTTTTAGAATTGTTAGTTCAGAATTTACTTAGGTTATCTGAGAATGATCCTGATGAAATGGCTGCTGTTTATACTACATTAGCCACCATTGAAAATTTGATTGAGGTAAAGCCGGCTGTGGCTGAATTGGTCTGTGAGAGAACTAAGATTATGCGGTGGCTATTAGGGAAGATTAAAGTTAGGGAATTTGATAGTAACAAGCAGTATGCATCGGAGATTTTGGCCATTTTGTTGCAGAATAGTACTGCTAATCAGAAAAGGTTGGGACAAATGAATGGTGTGGATGTTGTTTTACAAGCTGTTGCTATGTATAAGTCTAAAGATCCCAAGAGTTCTGATGAAGAGGAAATGGTTGAGAATTTGTTTGATTCTTTGTGTTGTTTGTTAATGCCTTTGGAGAATAAAGAAAGGTTTGTTAAGGCTGAAGGTGTGGAATTGATGATTATTATTATGAAACAGAAGAAATCTGCTTATGGTTCTGCAATTAGGGCTCTTGATTTTGCTATGACCAAGTATCCTCCTGCTTGTGAACGGTTCATTGATGTTTTGGGTTTGAAGACTGCTTTTGCTGCTTTCATGGGTAAGGCAAGTTCCTTCCCTTCAGCTTATGTTCTGTTTATTTATTCTAATATTGTCAAGTGCCATTATTTGTTCAATTTCTTTTGCTAAGCCCAGTGTAAAATTATACATTGCATTTTATAGTTTGTTGGCATAAGTTTTGTAATGATAATGCTAATCGAGTGCTTAATTCTTGAGGAGCTGAGCCTTTGGTGAAACCTTGCAAAGAAGGTCAGGGATTGGGTGAAAATTTAGAAATTCACAAGAAGTTGGATGTGTAATTCTATTGATTCTCTTTGTAGCCTTTTATGAACTTCATTTGGGGAATAGGATTAGAGCTGATCTATGATATTATATTCTTTTGTTCGAGTCTTATTTGAAGCACATAAACTAACCCATTTTTGTCTTCAATTTTTAGATTCCTATTACAAAGAAGAACAAGAAAGAACGGTACCAAGAGGAGTTAGAAGAGCACATTATATCTCTCATTGCATCATTATTTGGTAAGCAGACAAGTTAAGCATTTCTAAGCATTATATGCTTTTGCACGTGTCACTGCATCAGTTCTGCTGAAGCGAACATCTCCCTGCCAAAAAAAAAAAAAAAGAGAAAGACATAAGAAGGAAGAGAAAATAAAAGGAGTGGTTTTACTTTTTGTACTTGTAATTTATTTGATTTTTGATTGTTGGAGACTCTTTTCTCTTTTATTCATAATTTGATGAAATTGAGATGGCGTTATAATCATTACTTTTTTCTTTCTTTAATTCTTCATTTCCTAGCATTGGTTAAAAATGCTAAGAAAAAAAGAGAATACTATTTAGTGGTCTCTGGCCTGCATTGGATGAAGATGAGATGATTAATTATTGAACCCTTCTGAGTAATATTGTATTATAAGTTTTAGTTTATTTTATCAGTATTGTTTTTTGTATGCTTGATTTACAAAGTATGATAGTTGACACTGTAACATGAAATTTGTTTTGCCATGTCTTGGTAACGAGGGCAATGGCTTTTGGTGCATTGTATCTGCATGATGTTGGGTTGATAGTACAATACTATATTGGATCAACACTATTGAATTATACAAACATCAAATTATGTGTGCTAATTATGATACTGTTGTATTCTCCTACATGAACACAGTGTCAATTGATCTTGCCTTGTATTTTTCTCTTTTTTAGGTGGAATTTTGAGAGGGTCAAGAAGGGAAAGATTGTTGAGTAAATTTGTAGAAAATGAATGTGAAAAGATAGATCGCCTTATGGAACTTTACATAAGGTAATGGTCCTGCATACTTTTCGCTTTTCATCCTTAACCATACCAGACAATAGAGTTAGATAGCAATTTCAAATTCTAGAATTTAATTGTAGACCTTCATTTCATCTTCCTTTTTTGTGGTATCTGTGGTGAATTACAAGGTATTCTGGTTTCTCCCTCACTGCATAAGCAAGGATGGGGATACCAGTTCTTGCTTAATTTCTCTTTTTAAGGTCTGAATTATAGCATTAATATCTGAGTGTTCTTGACCCAGATATTCAGATAGAGTAAAAGCAGAGACTGAGCGGATGGACCAGCTTGAACTTGATGATTTAGAGGTACTTACTTTTCCATTTCTGCTGTTATGTCATGTTTTTTGGTTATGAAAGTATATGTTCACACTATTCTGGCATTTTTTTCAGCTGGACGAAGAGGAGAGGTATAACCGAAGACTTGAATCTGGACTCTATACTCTTCAGGTTAGTTCCTATCACTAATTTTCTGGCTGCTATAGCTAGAAAATGGATTAGTATGTGATAGACTTTCTTATGCTGTAGAAGGTATAATGCAGTCGCTGTAGGAAGTTACAAGAGTTATGCCATTAGTCATTTTGTTGTTTAACAAAGTGGATGCCAATTCAGGATGCTAAAAATGTTTATATTCTTCCTTTTTGACTATTGCAATAATATGCAGAAAAAACCCACCTAAGTTTAGGTCAAGTATTACAATGAAAGGTCTGCTTGTGAACCAATTTCAGAAACTAAAAGAAGACTACCTGGCTCTTGAACCTGATAATCTTAACATCTAAAGTGTATAAATTGCTACTGTATTTACAAAGTGTATACATTGCTACCTTATTTACAAGCTTCTTGCTTGAAATTTCTAGGTTAACTTATCAATCATAATTTAATAGGAAAAAAAAGGAAATACTTAGGCAATTATCTGGATTGTAGAACTTAGGAGCTTCAAATTCTCACTTGCAAACTGCAATTATGCATGTTTGAGTCTTGAGAGCCGTCATTTTAACCAAAAATATTAACCCTTTCTCTCTTTCACAAAACACAGAAAGCTCAAATAATTAAAGATTGACTGAAAGGTCCATATTGATATTTTTTGGTTGCTTTTGCGACATCCATGACTCAAGCAGTCTAGGTTGACAATTGTTTTTTGCTCCCTTGGAATTCTAGATCTCTCATTGAGTAATTGACATGATCCTCTGAGCTGTGGATCAATATATCATTTTGGTGAATGACTCTGATTTTATGTGGAAACTTAAGGGAATGGGCTTTTTTCATGCAACTTGAAAATGCTAGGAGCCCGAATAATCAGTATTTCCAAAATGCATAGCTAGGTACTTCTATGTTATGCTTCTGCCTCTTAGAGGCTGTTTTCCGCCCATCCCTTAAGGTCATTCTTGGAGAAGTTTATATGCATCTACCTGCATGTCATTACGATTGGGGGTTGGAGGTTCAGGCAACCCTGGATTAGTGTTTCAAAAGGGGGGACTGCTGGAATTGTATACGGACTTGTGCTTGACTTAGAAATTTGATTCTTACATATGCATGCAATTATATGGACTCATCTGGTGCTGATGCAAATGAAGAAATGTGTTAGGAAGACGATGTATAGAATGCTAGATATCTCTTTTGTGTGGTGTCCATTATGATACTGTTCAAGAGTATGAGCTGAGATACCTTAACACTTGAGTTTCTTGAAGGATCTTTATGGTGGTGTTTATATTCCTATTCCTACCCTCCACGAGACAAATTACATGAACTTGAGTTGTTTCCCACTACGCATGGATTCAGGGGAAAGTAAAGAAAGGGAAGGGAAAGGAATAGGAAGGGAATTAATTTTCATCTTATTTGGTTATTAAAAGCTTTTAGGAGGGGAATTAATTATCATCTTATTTGGCTATTAAATGCTTTTAGGAGGGGAAGAAAATTGAAGGAGAATTATTCCTCTCATTCTCCTCCTATAAGGTGAAAAGAATTACATTCCAAATTGGGATGTAAAAAATCTCAACTCTTAAAATACATTAAGACTAAGTTTATTTCCTTTTCAAACCTTCCTTTCTTTACCTTCATTAATTATTTTTAAGTTGCCAATCTAAAAAAAAATATACAGTTTTTCTTCCCTTCCCTTTTCTTTCTCATAGCCATGCATATTGAGGGTTCTTTTAACTGTAGGAGGTTTTTCTTATTCAGTCTTGCTGCCTTTTTGTCTGCAAACAATTTGGATGCTGTTTCTGAAATTTATTTATTGTCTTGCATTTTTTTTTACTTTGTTGCACTTTCTTTTATAATGCTGAATTAACCTGAAACATTGGGTGAAACATGACACATATCTAATCCTTGTAAACAATGCTGATGAGGTCTTGCACTAAGCACCTGGTTTTATTTCAATCTCCTTGCTTGGTAGAATTTTGTTCATTCATTTAAGGGGTACTGAGTTGTGCAGATTTTTTTGTTAATGTGTAAATATTTGGGGTTGTGAGTTATGGTTTGCTTGGAGGGATTTCCTTTAGCCAATATGCAAAGAGATTAAAGAACTGGGGTCCTATTGATTATATTTTGTTGCCTTCTTTCTGCCTCCAAAAACCTTTCTTGGAATATGCTAAACTTTGGCATCTTATGCTTCTGATGAGGCACCAAAGGTTAGTTCCTAATACTGCTTTTTTCGCCTGTGAGATAGGGATCATTACCATGTTGCTCTGGCTTGTTAATAAGGCCTTAGCTTGTCTTTGATTGAACTGGTAACATCTCAGAATCTACTTCGTCGAAACTACTCATTAGTCATTATGACAGCAGATCCTGCTCCTATTCGACTAGAGCATATATGTGTATATATATAGTTTGGTTTTCATTGCTTTTGTACTTTCAGAATATTTCTTCTAGTTGTTCTTAAACATTGTTTTCTATGATATTGCAGTTAATAGCTGTTATTTTGGGTCATCTATGGTGCTCCGAGTAAGTATCCCATCCGATACAGTGGCATTACATAATAATCATATTAGCTCTATGTCTATGTTTTTGTGTCTCTATGGTCTCGCTTCTTTTGTATGATTTGTTATTTTTTCAAGGCACTCTGGAATAAGAGCAAGAATTGAGCTATTACTGAAGCAGCACAAGCTTACTAGGAAGGATGTGAAGGATATACTGCAGGTTTGTACTTTGTAAAAACCTTTGTGATCTTATGGTAATAATAGCCATGATAAAAATATGTTTATTTGCATACAAGGAGTTGCTTACAAAGAATGGCTCAGGAAAAGAACAAAGAGGGGGTGGGAATGGTGGAAATATTAAATCCATGCATTGAAAATTAACTAATCAGTGTGAAGGATGGTGGCAGTATTTCATCTTTGCTAATTTGTAGCTTTCCACATGCTTTGGCGTATAACTTTCAGATTTTGTTTTTCTGTGGTACTGGGTTTGCACAATCAGAGTTTTAGTTACATACTGCTTTCAGAAAGTGGGTGCAAAAATTCAATAATCAATGCATGTTGCTCGTTTCACCTCTTTATCTGGTTTTGAGGAGTAATATTTAGAAGTAAATTCCTAAATTATTAGTGTGTGCAACCACACTAATTTTCTCCTTGTGCATATAAATGTGTAAACACATTCATGGATCATCAGGATCAACACTGCAACCATGGTATCTGTTCATTGTTTTCTGTACATATCTTTCAAGATTATGGATGTTATGCTTATGGATGGACAATGAACTAGGGGGATGTTGAGAGGTTGAAGCTATGGGGATTGATGGCTTTAATTTGCTTATGCGGTGCATGATTGTTGGCTAGTGTATCAGAGTGTAATATTATTTGCATTCTGTTATTCAGGAATATCATGACTATATTGGTGATCTGGATGGACCTGAAGAGAAAGAGAGAGCTCAAACAAGGATCCAGAAATTTATCTCGGCTTTTTAATTATATGATGTTTTTGTAGACCTAGAGACATCCATGTTTTGGTAAGTTCTAGTGTTGTAAAATTGCAATTAACACGCTTATTCAATTAATATTTTTGTTGTTGAAATACTTGTGCCATAAGCAACTAAACTGGAAAGCCTCAACTCAAAATATGGTGATGTTCAATTCAGTGTTTTAGCTTTATTTCTAAGAATTATTATTGCAGTAAGAAGGGAAATTATCCCTTTATGGCAGGAAATGTCTGCAAGCTCATGTATCTGCTGCTGCAAGCTGGCAACAGACCTGAAACCAACTAATGTCTTGAACTCTTCATGAATCTAGATCCAATTTTATGAGAAATATTTTGTATACCCAAGCTGTTATATTCATCAGCACAGCGACCTTTTTTCTTTTATGCCTAGATGTGCCTTGGCTCTTTGTTTTAAAGGAAATTTGTAATGGCTACCCCTGTTTTCTGTGGTTCCTTTTCTACTCAGACTGCCCCTGCTACTCCCTCCTCTCTGTTCGACTTCCATTTCAATCAATCTCCTTTGCTGCATTCAAGTCTCAGCATCACTACAGCACAATATGAGCATAACGTCAAGCAGAGGAACAATTATCAATTTTCTGCTTGGCTGTGTTTTATTTTTCATTAAATTGCGTTTGTTCTACTCTCAAATTAAGAGCTATACCAACATGTAATTATATCTTCATGTGAAGCAAAGAAGATTGAGGGTGGGTGATGCTCTAGGTACTTCGGTTTTGATACTTGCCCAATTCAAAGATGTAACCTTTAACTCAATGGTGCTAAATTATCCTTCGTACTGCTTATTTTTCTTAATTTGTTTTTGAATTTTTCCCTCACAATAATCATGTTTCAGGGAATTTATTTCATCTGAATTGTTCCTTTGAAGTTAACTAGTTACTATGTATTCCGTCATCTCTGGTTCTGCTGAAAAGAAAAATGTTGACTAAATCAAAGCGAGGATGGCTGCCACTCAAGTGTTTCTCCTGCACACATTGGAATGGTATCTCCAAATGAAAATGAGAAAGACTCCAGCACCTTCCATGGGAACTTGTTCAATTTGATCTTTGATATGTTCCTTGGAAGTCCATAAAAATTTGGTCCATCACAGCTGAAACAATTGCTTGTCCTGCATAAGACATGAACATTCGTAAGCTCACAGGTAATATGGAGAGAAGAAAAGTTATATGCCAAATTCTAGTCAAGAAGTGTTTATAAGTCACGCAGTTAGCAAGTTAACAGTGTTAAGATGATCAATTTGTAAGCTGAGAGGATAAACGTGGGAAAACATGCCAAGTTGAAAGGATCACGAATGTATTAAACCATTGATTAAACATGGGCATTTTACATTTTTAACTCTCAGAAAAGGGATGTACTGCACGTCTCTCTTTTGAGTATTGGAAGGCAGTAATTATGTGGTTGCAATCCTCCTTGGAAAAGAGCATTTATATTAAGGACAAGATGTTGAGGAGTAACAATACCTGCTACAAATCCTAGAAGACTAAGATAAAAGTTAGATAAAATAATCTTATTGTAATATGCACAACAAAAAGCAGAATGATCACTAGTGAGGCTAGTGGCAACATCCGTGAAACTGAATAAATAAATATATACCTTCACCACAAGATTCAACAAACCTAACAGCATCCATAGCAGTATATAAAACCTTTAGTCATGGAAGCATTCGGATTAAAGCCGGTAAAACTGTGTCAATGAAAACATTTTCATGATCAAATATGTTAACATCTGGACTCGTAACCTCCTCATGAACCTGTAATCGCTCATTCATATGCAAAAAGTTGGTCAAGCAATAAAAATAAACCCCATAAAGGATCGCCCATGCATAACAATCAATAAGAGCACAATCAAGAGATAATCTAAAGAAAAGTGGGTAGAAAGAGCAAATCTGCTTCATGTCATAGGAATGTATTTTGAGAGTTGACACATCCTCCTCCCAACCAAAAAAAAAAAAAAAAGCATAATGGATTTTTCCAATCTTTACATAACTCTGTTTCTACTGCCCTATCGTGCCATTACTATCATCATTATTGTTGCGAAATAACACAGAAAATAACAAGAGTAAAGAAAGAAAACATAAAAGAAAAAAATGAACACAAAGGTTTAACGAGGTTCGGCAATGTGCTTACATCTTTGGGAGAGAGCAATTAGAGTTTTCTTATTATTCAGAACAACAATCTAGGGTTACAAATAGATGCTCTACATATAATAGAATAGGTACGGTATATATTACAAAATTACCCATGTACCATACCACAGGCGTTGCCCCTGCACCCCCAACCCATCTAACCGTAAACACGTACCCCCACCCCCAACCCATCCAACAAATAGGCCCTTCTGCAAGAGTAAACATGTACCCTGTTTTAGTATTTCTATCATCCATATCACTAGCATAATCTAAATCCACATATCTCATAACTGAAGGATCACCCTGCTGACTGCTAAACATGATGTCATAACCTGTTGTGCCCCTTAGATCCCTGAATATCCACTTGATTGCTTCCCAATGCTGCTTACCTGGTTTTAGCATAAACTTGCTGACTTGGCTAACAACTTGAGCTAAATCAGGTTCGGTGCAAACCATTGCATACATCAAGCAACTAATTGCACTTGCATATGGTACTTTTGCCATGCCTTCAATTTCTTTATCTAACTTTGGGCACTGATCTAAAGAAAGCCTGAAGTGATTCGCCAACGGAGTGCTCATTAGTTTAGCACTACTCATCCTAAATCTATCTAACACCTTCTCAATATAGCTTTACTGAGACAACCACAATTTTCTAGAGCCCCTATTCCTATGAATCTCCATCCTAAGGATTTTTTTTTGCAGCACCGAAATCCTTCATATCAAATTCTTTCCCTAATAAGGCTTTCAACTCAATAACATCATGCCAACTCTTAGCAGTAATAAGCATATCATCAACATACAGTAATAGAAAAACATAAGAACCATCATCAAGGCTCTTAACATAAATACAACAATCATACTCACATTGCCTGTAACCAATCTGAATCATGTGAGAATCAAACTGCTTGTACCGTTGCCTTGGAGATTACTTTAACCCATATAATAACCTTTTCAATTTGCATACCAGATGTTCTTTCCCAAATTGGGTGAACCCTTCTTGTTGCTCCATATAAATCTGCTCCTCTAGGTCACTATAAAGAAAAGTTGTCTTTACATCCATATGCTTCAAGTGCATATCCCAGATAGCTACCAAGGCTAACACTGCCCTAATAGAAGTATGTCTAACCACAGGGGAGAAAATCTCATCATAATTGAGCCCCCTTCCGGTGTGAGTACCCTTTTGTCACTAGTTGAGCCTTGAACTTTACCCTTTTTTTCTGATATTGCTGACTTCTTCTTGTAGACCCATTTGCACCTTATAGTCTTCTTTCCCTCAGGTTATTGAGCAAGCTCCCATGTCTGATTTTTATGCAAAGATTCCATCTCCTTTACCATAGCACCCATCCATCTTTCTTTCTCCTCACTAAGCATAGCTTCCTGAAAAGTTGATGGATCTCCACTACTAACAAGAAGAGCAAAAAAAGCCAAATCTTCATACCTAAATCTGCTTGGAGGCTTTATGGTGGGTCTTTCTCTGTCTCTGACTAGACTGTAGTGTTGCTCTTAACTTAAAGTGGAGCTTAAAGGTCTTGAACTAGAACTTTCAGCCCTCTCATTTTCTAGGACTTGGGGTTCTATGTTCACTTGCACTACTTTTGAACTATAATTGTTTCCATCACCTGCTGGCACATCACTTTTTTCTTTATGCTGTAACATGGACTGCTCATCAAATACTGTATCCCTGCTGATCACCACCTTTTTTGCAACTAGATTCCAAAACTTGTTTCCTTTTACACCTTTCACATAGCCTAGGAAGATGCACTTCTTGGACTTTGGATCAAGTCTAGACCTCTTATCACTGGATATATGCACATAAGCAGAATAACGAAAAATCTTTAAATTACCAAGATCAATTGGTTTACTTGTCCATACCTCTTCTGCAACCTTTCCACCCAATGATACTCGTGGTGATCTATTTATGAGGTAGCACGCCATACTCACAGCTTCTGCCTAAAAATTATAAGGAAGCCTTGCATTCAGTCTCAAACACCTTGCCCTTTAAGTAATGGATCTGTTCATCCTCTCTGCCACACCATTTTATTGTGGTGTCTTATGAACTGAAAAGTGCCTCTGAATACCATGCTCCTCATAAATTTTTAAAACCATGAATCTGTGTATTCTGTTAATTTTTTTTTATCTTAGATATTTAATTTTTCTCCCTGTTTGGTTTTTCACCTCTACTTTCCACTGCTTGAACTTAGCAAACACCTCAGATTTCTATTTCAAACAATACACCCAAACTTTCCTAGAAAAATCATTAGTAAAAGTGATAAAACATTGAGACCTGCCCAATGATAATTCTTTATTGGGCCCCCATACATCAGAATGCACATAATCAAGAATTTTCCCAGTTGTATAATGACCAGTCATGAACCTAACTCTAGATTGTTTCCCAAGCACACAAAACTCATAGAATTCTAATTTACAGCTTTTAAGACCCTTTAGCAGACCTCATTTATGCAATTTAGTCATCCCATGCTTACTGAGATGACCTAGACGTATGTGCCATAATTTTGTATTATCATTATCAAACTCAACTGCTGCAACTCTACCTATAATAGTATTCCCTAGCAGTTTATAAATATTCTTCACAGTTCATTTCCCTTTTATCATAGTCAATACACCATTAGTTACTCTAATATTTTCCCTATCTGCATCAGATTTATACTGAAAACCATTAGCCTATAACGTGCCTAAGGAAATCAGATTCTTTCTCAAGTATGGTATATGCCTAACATCACATAACGTCCTAACAATACCATCATGCATCTGAATTTTAATTTTTCCTATACTAGTAATTGCACAAGGTTTATCATCACCTAAATAAACACAGCCAAAAGAACCTGACCTGTATGAGGTAAACCACTCATTATTAGGTGTCATGTGATAAGAGCTTACTAAATCAAGAATCCATGCATTCGCGAACTGATTTGTTGAAACTGACAACATATCTCCATCACTAAAGTCTGAATCATCATTCTGGACTATATTTGTAGACTTTGATGAACCTTCATTCATTTTATCGTCATTCCGTGCCCCTTTATTTTGATAGTCCTTCTTTATATGTCTATACTCCTTACACCTAAAGCACTAAACCGCTTTTCTACTTCTAGATTTTGATATAAAATTCCCACTTCCAAAACCTTCTCTACCCTGTCTTCTGCCACGTTCCAAATTACCCTTCACATATAATATTTCACCCTGAGATTCTTCACTTGCATTCTATTTGTGTTAGTTAAGAGCCAATAATGTTGTAGTAATCTTCTCCAAGCTAATGGATTGTTTCCCATATGTAAAGGTAGTCACCAAGTGTTCATAGGATGGCGGTAAAGAACACAGTAGTATAATTGCTTTGTTCTCATCCTCAATCATCATATCAACCCCAACCAAATTTGTGATTATTTGATTGAAGTTATTGACATGTTGTGCTAAATTTGAACCCTCCTATATCTTCAGCCTGTTTAGCCTTTGCTTAAGATACAGTTTGTTCGTGAGCGATTTGGACATATACCAACTCTCCAGTTTTTGCCATACTGAGATTCAATGTCCATAACTTGGTATATAATCTTATATGCCAAACATAGTCATATGGTACCTGTTGCCCATGTTGTAACTTATCCTAATCAAGATCATCCATGCCTTTCAGTTTCTTGGCCCGTAATGCCTTCAAAATCCCTTGTTGCGCTAATAAATCCTTTACTCGTGTTGCCACAATCCGAAGTTACTGGTTCCATCAAATTTACTCACTTCAAATTTTACTCCTGAATTGAGAGCTATCACAACTACTTTGATACCAGTTATTGTGAAATAATACAAAAAATAACAAGAGTAAATAAAGAAAACAAAAAAGAAAAAATGGACACATAGGTTTAACAAGGTTCGACAATGTGCCTACGTCCTCAGGAGCGAGCGGCTAAAGTTTTCTTATTATTCAAAACAATCTAGGGTTACAAATACATACTCTATATATAATAGAATATGTATGGTACATATTACAAAATCACCCATGTACCATACCATACTATGGGGCGTTGCCCCCGTACCCCCAACCCATCTAACTGTAACCCCACAATTAAACCGATGCTACATATGAATCATACATAACTATTACACAAATCTCAACTATAAAAACCACTCACCACTAATAATATCTCAGCCATTACATATGAAACAATATTATTAATACACTAACAAAGCTTAAATGCTAAGCAATATTTTGCTCAACTGTTTCCTCAAGCATAGGAAGACATTTTCCAAAAAGATGAGTAATGCCATCTTGAGAATTTGTTGTAGCACCAATTGGTAGGGGTGTAATCGAGCCGAGCCGAGTTGAGCTGAGGTTTGACTAACTCGGGTTTGGTTCATTTATAAATGAGCAAAGCTCGCTATCCTACATAGTGTTCAGAGCTGTTCACAAGCTTAAACGAGCCTAAAGAAATTTTTAAAAAAATACAAACTATAAATTAAAGTTATACATTCAAAAATTAAAAATAAATTATTTATTAAATAAATTACAATATATTTAATAAAAATTATGATTTTATTCTAATAATATATTTTTTAAAATATTTGTTACAATACGAATTTATATACTATATATATAAAATTAAATTACTAACTATTAAAATTACGAGCGGACCCACGAGCTTCTATTCGAGCTAGTTTGTGGGCTTCATGAGCCGAGTTTTGTATAGTTTGAGCTCGGCTCGTTTATTAGAAGAGCTTTAATAGACAAGCTTGAATGAGCTTTTATCGAGCCAAACACCGAGCTACTTGCTAGTGGCTCAGCTCGTTTACACCCCTACCGGCTGGGTATAATTTGACACTAATAACAACTCTGCTCTGTCCTGAAAGTGTAATATTTGATCTTATTATTTCAATACAAAATTGATTTAAAAAATCAAACTAGATAAGATTCACACTCATCAATTTATAGCTACTGCTTGCAAGCTTGATCTCATATGGGCTTGTTGTATTTGTCAATTAAAGTGTCATAAGGGGAGAAAAGTTACTATCTACAGGCAATGCTTTCAATATAGAATCCCTATAAGCCACAGTAACAGCAGCAATAGTAATGGGTGGTGTCAAATTTGGCATCACAATTGCCCTTCCAAAAACACTTGCATTGTAATGACACATAAGAAGCAAATAAATCATAGGAAAAAAACACTTTTGAAGCAAAATACAATGAAAATGCAAGAAGAGTGGAAAGAAGACCTATGAGGAACAACAACTTGAAGAAGATTTGCGTCCCTGAGGTGAAGATGCCAATCATGAAGACGAGTGACAATCAATTCCATATTTGATTCTTGGCACTTTAACTTCCTAATGAAATCTCCAATGCCTGAAGATGTGAATTTCAGCTTAGAGACACAAATCTGGATTAAGAAAATGTAAGCTCCTAAACAATAAGAATAGGAAACGTGCATATTATAAGAGGAAGATTTTGTACAAATACATCTTCAAAGATTGAAAAGATCATTAAATATGGAGAAATCAATAAATAAAAAAAGAATGGTCGAATTCATATGGCAGGATTACATTCATACCCCAAAAAAGGAGCGCAGATTGTTGAGAAATTTTAAAATGAACATACAAATAAACATTGTAATATTGATTGCGGAAAGCTTGTTCCGGATTAATTAGAAGAAAAAAAAAAGAATAAAAGCATGCAATTAAAAAAAGATTCGTTAAGATTAAATCAGGTTATAAAAAACAAACAAAAATTAAACTATTGGGTTAATCATAATAACTTAAACTACAAATCATATTTCATAAATGGCAATTTCTACTTTACAGATGTTTGAGTTATTTACACTCACAACAGTCCCTAATTTATTATCCTTAACTTTTAATTTCAGTAACGATGATCCCTCATTCATCGATTTGCGATGAAATCAACACCAGAATGTTGATGTGGACGAATAAGAGGATGATGATGTGGCAAAATTATTTTCAATAATGAAGCAGAGGCCATGCTACGTGGGATTTTTTTATTTAACAAAGTTTGACAGGAGCCCATGTGGCATCTGCTTCATTATTGAAAATAATTTTGCCACATTATCATCCCCTTATTTGCCCACTTCAGCATTCCGGTGTTAATTTTATCAAAAATCGATGAATGGGGGATCAACATTACTGAAATTAAAAGTCAAGGATTTTCGTGCACCCAATTGATTCTTTGAGACGATAGTGGAAAAAAGGTAATAAGTTAGGGAATGTGAGTGTAAATAACCCCAGATGTTTGTTCTCTTTTTAAAAACTAAATAAATCTCTATTAGCTGAAGTAGCAAATAATTTAAATTCTTCTTGTGTACAGAGAAAGAGAAAAAGACATTTAAAAAGAAAATTAAAAAAAGTCTAATTTTTAGACTTTTCTACTAAAAATGTATTCAATTTTCATTTATTACACTTTTACATCAATCTATCTATTTTCTTGCCCTTTTTAATTTTTATTTGGGACAATTACTATTTACCCATGTGGTTTGCTATATTATACTGGGCAAAGGTGCATTTCCGTGCTTAATATTTTGACCTAGGAGCATATAAATCCCTTTCATTTTTTTGGATCATTTAAATACAAAATTTATATTTTTCTATATTTTTTGCCCCTATGTTATCGGTGGAGAATTTAGAAATCAACAATAGTTTCTATCAAGATGACATGGCAGTCATCCAAGCTTAGACGGGTCGCACCTTGGCCATTTTCTTCTTTTTCTCTTAAAAAAAAACCATGTGTCTTTTTCTAAAAAAATTGCCTGTATTTCCTATGGCTTTTTTTTAATTGCTCTATTTCCTCGATGAGAGCTGCAACAAGTCTCATGCTAATGGATGGAGCAGATCATCTACATCATTTTAAAAATTCTAAACCCATAAATCATAAACAAAAATAGATTTTCTTGTTTCGATCTTTTGAACTACAAAACAAAAATAAATCATAAAACCATCAAACCAAAACAATTCATCCTTCCACAAAATGGAGCCACCAGCTACTTTTGTATCCTTCCATCCACAAATTCTTGATTAAAAATATAATTCATGAGCAGTCCGAATTATTCATGTGATGTTCCTCCCAACTTTTTTTTTCACTATTTTTTTATTGCATCCCCATTTCGTTGATGTTATCTTGAATCAAGAGTTTTCTTGATTTGGGTTTTTTTTGTCCAGATTTTAAGTTCATATTGTTCTAGTATCAAGTGTTTTTTGATTAAAGAAAAATGGCAGAATGAATTGTATGGAACTCTCAATCTAAGTCGATCATTATGAGAAGCGTTGGAAATAGCACTTGCTTGAACCATAATTTTGCTCTCTCTTCTTGGTTGCTTTTAGAAGAATAATAACTTTCAGTGTGTAATTTTTTATTATGAAAGAGATGAGAAGAAGGATGGGAGCATAAGTACTTGACTTTCGCATAAGCAGCAAACCATTATAACAATTTTTCAAGTCTTTTGATGAATTTGTTGTTGGCAAAAAGGAAGAACAATTATATAGAAATCACATGTTGTCAACTGTGCAGGTATTGTTTTCTCCTCCTTATGATGCTTGCTTGGAGTTGGGCATCATATGATTTTATAATCCTTGATATGCAAACACTATAAATCTCATTGTTGCACTAAATCTTGCTACAGATTTTTGAGGGTTACTCACATAGGTTTTCTAACATCATGTCATGGCTTGCATCAATATTATCACTACAAGAATATGTCGATTCAGCGACGGAATTTTCTGTCGCAAAATAGCAACGGAATTTTCCGTCGCAAAATAGCAACGGATTAGCGACGAAAAAAGCACCTCAGCGACCGAATGTTGTCAAAAAAATTCATTGATTTATTTTAGCGACGGACAAAAAATTATGTCGCTAAATTAGCGACGGAAATTAAAATCCGTCGCTAATTTAGCGACGGAAATTAAATTAGCGACGGAAATTAAATTCGTCGCTAATTTAGCAATGGAAAATAAAATCTGTCGCGAATTTAGCGACGGATACAGTTTCCGTCGCTAAATTAGCGACGAATTTTTATTTCCGTCGCTGAATTAGCGACGGAAACTGTATCCGTTGCTGAATTAGCGACGAAAATTGTATCCGTCGCTGAATTTGTATCCGTCGCTATATTCGCAATAGAATTTTTTTTTCCATCACTAATTTTCTATTTCAATACTTTATTTTCATTTTATTCCAAATTTAATCATGTTACAATATTAATTAATGTTTATTTAAAATATATATATATATATATATATATATATATATATTATTTTTATAAAATATTATTTTTAAATTATGAAAATTGCATATGTTTTTTAAAGTTTAAATAATTATCATTTCATATTACAAAAATTAATTAGCT
>CATIWM010324641.1:0-29103 GCA_949671775.1 Mallotus repandus | reverse complement strand
CCCCCAAAGCTACATTATGCCCCCCAGTTCCTAACATTTTTCTTTCATGGAGATGTTGACACTAAGATCATCACTATTCTTGGAGAATGGAGCCAAGCTCATGCCTCTTATTTTGATTGGATTTATCAACACCTTTTTGGCAAACTTCTAGTTTCTTCATTATACAACCAAAATCTTTTATTTTTTCTCTTTTTTTCTATTCTCATGCCTTTATTTTTGCCTAAGCTGCCCTTCCAGGTTTTCAATTTAGCAGGCTTGCCCTAACTTTTTCCTAAGCCTCCCTTATGGGTTTTCAACTTAGCGGGCTAAATTTTTCTTTTCTTTCTTTCTTTTTTATAACTTTAATTGCTGAAGAAACTCAATTTGCTTAATGCTTCTATTGATCTTTTATCTTACTAATCCTATCAGTTGTAATCTTATATATTGAAGGTGCAGAGGAGTGCCTGAACTGACTGAAGAGAATTCTTAACACTGAGATCCATTAGACTTGCTCTTAATAGAGGCTGGAAAAATATGGAATTTATAGCTTCGAAGAACTCTTGAATAGAATATGAGGCTTGATGTTGCCGCCATGATTGAGGATAATTACAAGGTATGGGTTGCCGCCTAAATTCTCAAGACACAAAGAGACATTTGATTTTACAATCAAAATCACAAAGGCGCGACAAAAAGAGAAAATAAAACTAAAATAATGATCTCATAGCTTTGATTTTTTTAGCTTTCATTATGTTTTGTGTTTCCATTCAGATACCTATGCAATATGATAAAGATGAATATGCGATATTTCAAAAATAAACATGAATTCAACTTTACTCATTCATTAGGGCAAAAATGAAAACATTCATTACATCACATGATACAACTCTTGTTATTAGTTAGTCTTTCTGAAATTTTATCACATAATATTTTTCTCTCATTTTTACCTGGCTAACCCTTTCATTCATTCTTTATTTTCCTTTATTTTTCTCTTTTCATATTTTCTCAAATTTTCTCTCTCCTTAAAAGTTATAGCATGTGATATATGAATGTTCTTTGAATTTTCATTCATGTCCATGCTGAATGAATCTAATTGAAACATGCATATTTAATCAATATCATACTGTGCAATATTATCTGGATGCACACCACACAAGTAAGCAAAATCATAATTCATATCGATCAATCAATAAAGTAAAAGTTCTAAAGAAACTAAAATGTTATTAAAAGAAAACACAAGAAATTTATTTTCTATTCTAAATGCTAGGGATGCTAAGTCTTAAGGCGGTTGATGTAGCAGTTATTCTCGATAACCATGGTTCACTTCTGTATTGTCAATCCTCACATTATAGCCTTCATTTTCCTCCTCTTCAAATTCATTTCCCCATCTAGTATGCACCATTTTTTCAAGGGGTTTGTCACTAGAAGATGGTTTAGGGCAAAACACTTTGTAGTCAAACTTGCCTGAGGGTTGTCCTAACAAATTTTTAACTCCTTATTATGGCTGCTTAGGAGCCTTAAATTTCTTACTATTCTCACTTAATGGCTTACTGTCATCTCCAAATTCATCACCCCATCCTCCAGGTATGATTAATTCAATAGGAATATCATGAGAAGGTGGTTTGTAGTAAAATACTTTATAATTAAATTTGCCAAAAGGTTGGCCCAATAAATCTTCAACTCCTCTTTGGGATTGTTTGAAGGCTTCAGGAGTATTCTCATTGGTTTTAAGATCTAGGTCCTCAAAGGATCTTAGTACTTCTTCCTTACTAACTCCTGAATTAATCATCATGGTGGCTGGGGGTAAAACATTTTGGTAGTTTAGGAAAGGATTACTTCTGGTGCTCGGGTTTTTAGGGTCCGTGATTTTTCCTGAGTCTATAAGGTTTTGGATTTTATGTTTGAGGTGAATGCAGTTATCTATGGAGTGATTAAGGTTTTGGTGGAATTAGCGATGCTTGTTTGGGTTATAATCTGGGGGTGTTTAGGTTTGGCGGGTTTGGATTAGGTAAATTCTGAAGTAAGCCTTTTTGCATTAGGTGCTCTAGGACCTTAGATAAGGGTAGGTTAAAATTCGAGAATCTCCTAGGTTGTTGTACAGCATGAACTTCCACAGCCCGACTAGTATTTCCTTGTTGCGTGCCCCCAGTTGGGTAGTTTCTTATCCCAGTGCTTTTAGCAATCTTCTTTTTCTCACTTTCAAGCTCCTCAGCTTGCAACCCATCGTCATAAAGGTCTACAAATGTCTTAGGGTTCATCATTTGCAACCTCTCAACCAAATTAAGTGACACATTTCGAATAATCATCCTAACCTGATCCTTTTCAGCTAGCTTATATTTCATTAATCCTGCCTTATTCATGAATCTAGTCAGGAAATGAGAAAATGATTCATTGGGCTTCTGCTTAGTCAATTCTAAATCCCTAATATACATTTCAATCTTAGTATTATGGTCATATTATTTCAGAAAAGCAGTACACAATTCTCTCCAGTCAGCTCGGATAGACTTCTCTAACCCATGATACCAATTAACAGCCATACACTCCAAGGATAGTGCAAATAACTTGGTGACTACAGACAAAGGGGCCTTAGTAGTGCTCATAGTAGTTGTATATTGACTATGGATCCTTGGATCTCCAGTACCATCAAACTTCTGCAGCTGTGGAATCTTGAACTTATCTGGTAGTTTATCTTCCTCAAATTGCATCATATCATCAAAATCAAATGAATATCCCATGCCCTGTCCTCTCATCAATTCTTCCATCTTAGACATCTTTTGATTCAATGCTTGCATCTGCTTGGTTTCAAGGTCTTGAACCTGCTCAAGCAATTCCTTTTTTGCTTTCTCAATGATGCAATTCTCAACATCCTCCAATTTCATTTCCATAATAGGTACATTCCTAGTAGCATTTAAAGGTTGCCCCCCAACATTGTCATTGTTGACACGTGAGCATCCTTAACATGAGGATTAACAGCAATAGCAAGTGCAAGTGCAGTAGCAGGTGGTGGCATTAATCCAGCTAAAGCATGTTTTAGTTCATCTTGCATCAATGCTCTCATGTCATCCATCAATGCTCCTTTGATATCCTCTAAGGTCCAATTTCCTTGTTCCATCTCTTCTATCTGTGTGATTGGTATTGGCGTAGATTCCAAGTAAAGCGGGTTGATCGGGCTCTTTTCCAAATTTTGAAGGATCTCTTTGGCTATAGACTTTGGGCTTGAATCAGTCCTCACCAATCTGCCACCTTTTCGTAACCAAACACAAGATGACCCAGATGAATCTATGATGGCTATAAAATAAAGTGTTAGTATGATGCATGAGATGCATGTATGCATGATGTACGTGCTATGCAACAAGTAGCAAGTAATAGGTATCAAGTCAAGTGTAAAATATACATCCTTCTAACTTTATTCCTCCTACACACGTATTCAATGGCGAGTCTCTTTTCCTAGGATTTTTGGTCTTGGCCTTAATATCAACAAGGGATATCAAGTACAAACGTGTATGCCAAATCTCTTAAAGCAGTAAAACATTGAAACAGTATTTCTAGGTATAAAATTATAGCCTAATCTTTATTAGCCCAAATGGGTTTTTAAAGTATGAGCTTGGGCCTTTATAGATAGAAATACCTCATGGCAACAAACATAAGCAATTTGGGTAGATCCTAGGGGAAGTTACTAGGCCACTACATCAGCTGAGTCTGGTGAAAAAGGTCAAGGTTTCCTTAACAAGATGCTCTCCTTTAAGACTTGAGTTACATGCCAAGGTGAGAGGGGCCCGACATCCTTTACATACTCGAGAGAAGATTAATCCCCTTTTAAGACTTGGGTCACAGACTCTGGTCAGATGAGCCCCGTAATCTCTCTTAGATCGAGTTAAGGCTAAGAGTGATGGTTAGCCAATCTATAATCCCAGGAAGCAAGTGGAATCAAGGGACTATAGACCAAGACCATCGGCTAGTAGGGACATGCAAGAATGAATGCAAGAATAAAATAATAATTAATAAAATAATTCAAAAGAACACAAGTAGAATCAATATCTCTTATCCTCAATGGAGTCGCCATTGTAGACTGCGGGGTTTAGCGTGCGTCCAAGTTTATTGCAACTGTGACACTGTTTGAGCTCAGGGCTCTAGGGAACACACTAACCGCTATCACAAAGACATGGCGTGGAGATGAAGAGTCACCACCGAGGGTAATAACTGGGACAAATCAAAGGTGATGGTAACTCGATTCTCTAATACAAGCTAGCACCACAACCAAGAGTTCTGGATACGGAATACCAACTTCTTTTAGTCTAGTGTTCATTTAGAATTAGTTTATGAATTACTATCTTATCCTCTAATTACATACAATTTCATATAAACCCTAATTAAACATCCATCAATGCCAAAGGCAACCAATCATGAAAAGCATATAAGAAATGCATTCATGCAAAGCACATTCAACCCGAAGTTAGTTTAATCTACATATTTTTAATTAAAGTGAGCTAAATTTACATATTTTAATTTACAAATGAACCTAAAGCTAATAGCCCTAATTCCTACTCAATTTTATTTAAATGAGTCTAAGTCTATTTATTTTATTTCTAAAATAGGCCGAAATTTAAAAATTATGAAATCTTAAATTAGTGGGTCTAAATCTATAAGTTTTAAATCTAAATGGTTTTAATTCTACAAATTATGAAAAAGGCTTAATTAATGAGCTAAGTCTAAATTAATTTTATTAACTAAATTGGGCCTATGTCTAATTAACCTATTAATTAAATGAGTTAAAACTTACACGTGGGCTTGGAGCCCAAAACAAATAAAAATAATAAAGAAGCCCAAAAAATAAAAATAAAGCAAATAACAAATCAAAACAAGCATCCTGTGATTTTAACCCTAATTCAATTTACATGCAACCTAAATTAATCTAAAGTCACCATTAATTTTAATTAGGTTTTTACCGAGTGATCCTAGAAAACTAATCAATTTTAAAGTGCAAAAAATTAAAGGTTTCACTATTTTCACTATCGGGGCTATTACAACCTACGTATAATAATAGTTACATGCCTAAAATCAAAATAAATACACAATACAAATACCATTAAAACACAAAAAATAAAATAAAATAAAACCAAAATCAGAAAGCCTAATACTATATGAAAGTACAAAATTTAATCCATGGCATTCCATGGATCTTCATGGGTCCTCCATGAGTTTTGTTCTTCACAGTAAATTTATATCACCCTATCCATCACACAAACATAAAAATAAACAAGGATTAGTATTTAAACAAAATAAAATAAAAATTAAATCAAATCAAATCAAAACCAAATAAAATAAAAATAACCAAACAAAATAAAAAGAGAAAGGTGTAGAAGAAGAGATGATTTGAGGGCAGTATTGATTCCCCTTTGAATGATGATCACCATTGATTGAAAGCATGTGATTTTTATTGTATTTGTCTGTGATTTTTAATTTATTTGAATATGACTATGGCAATAACCTAAAAGAAAACAACGTAAAAATAAAAAGAGTAAGGACTGCGTTTTTTGGCTCACGGCTAAAAATCAGAAAGTAGAGAAAATAATCCAAAACTCTAGAAGCCTCTCTTATCCTGTAAAAGAAAAATATGTATTTATAATGACACAAATCTGTAACCCTACATAGAATCCAGAATAAAAAACAACCTATTTTTATTATTTATCTAAGAAACAAACAAAAAAATTATTTTAATGTTTATCTAAAAAAAGAAATGTATTTACCAAAAACAACCAATCCAAAATTACGATTAATAGATAAAATTTGAAATAAAAATATTAGAGGACCTATTTCTCCGATCGGAATTGTGGATTTTTAACTAGAAATCTATATTTCTAATCGGAAATATAGATTTTCATATTTTCGATCGGGAAATTTAAAAAAATGGCCACAATGACCATTTAAGGCCAATTTGGCCACTGATGGGCGATTACAATTTGTATTTTCTAATGGCCAAAAGTTTGCCATTTTGTGCCATTTTACTTTGTAAATTGAATGGGCCATACGGCCCATTCCTCACTTTTTTTTGAAATTTTTTTTTGAATTTTCTCTTTTTTTTATTTTTTTAATTTTTTTTGAAAATTTATTTTTAAATATAAAAAATAAATAATTAAAATAAATAAATAAATTTTAAAAAATAGTTCCTAAATATAATTTACAATTTAATTCAAAACCAATAAATTAAATCCAATAAATCTAATTTCACAGTCAATTTTTATCATCGGGTCCTCTATCGCATCCATGCTTTAGTCATCCTAAAATTGGATGTTTACAGTACCCTCTTCTCGGCTTAACACGAGGACGTTGATGTGGCCTCTCTAAGGCGATAGGCTTAGCATGGGAAGCCAGTACTCTACCTGGAGCCTAAAAATAGAAGGGGTCAGAAAGGGGATAATTGTAAATAAGATGTAGAATCATATGCTTAATAGAGGCATACTCACCTGAGAAGTGGAAGCGTTAATAGGCACCCTCTGTAAGAGATGTGTCCGTGCAAAGTCTGCATACTGTGACTTCCTCCTCTCACAGTACTCATCTGCATCATCACCCGCCAAAGCCTGATCAAGCTCGTCCCCCTCCAATAAGTGTGCCCAGAAAATCTCGCAGGGAGGGGCAAGTGGTGGCCATCTCACTTGAGGATCCATGCCCATGCGCCAACGATGGATCCTCTCACCGAGATACTAGACTCTGCAGCCCGGTCCTTGGAATAGTACCCTCTTCTCAAACAATGCTATTAAGCGAATGATAACTTAGGACCACCCAGCCTGAGGGCCCTACAAGTCTAAACACAGCTACTAAAGGAAACAGGTAAATAAAGGAATTTTATTAACAAACTTATCATTAATTATGATTATATTTGCAGGTATATACCTCATCAGAAGTAAGGGTGTTCATCCATTTGCAGTGGATGTGCACGCAAGTAATCAGTCTTTTCCAAGCCCAACAGGGGCCCCATCTCGCCATGGCAGGAAAAGGAGTATCGCAAACATGGATATCCTGACAGCTAACTCCAGCTCTGAAGCCCAGTCGTGCAAAAGGAAGATTTGTTAACAAATTATAATAATGTCGTGTGACATAAATTCAATGAGAGAAGAAAAGATACCAAAATGGGCCAAAGCACAACTACCCCAATCATAGGTGGCTACCAAATCTAGATCCTTCAAAGGGGGCAGAAACATCAAATCAATCGAGCTAGCAGTATCTGTGAATAAGGTAGTGCCCAGCAGATAGACTAGAAAGGCTCTCACCGCCTGATCAATCTCCAGAGAAGCAGTGGCCGCCTTTAATCTAGCATGCGTATAATAGCTCTTGATCGAATCAATCTTCACAGTACGAGTCCCCTTCATATCCGAGATTATACCTAACAAACACTGAATGTAGGCGAGATGATCCAGTGTGAAATGATGCAGAATTGTGTCGAAAGGAACTGCATCTCCTGCATGGGCTATACCAGACACAACAGCAAAGGACACTGGGTCCAATATGAACTTGCCAAAAGGGAGGTGAAAGGTGTAGGTCGAGTCTGACCACCTCTCTATTAGTGTGTGTAGAGGCTGGTAATCGGTCTGTCCCTGAGCATTCGGTAGAGCAAGAATAAAGTCCGAGAACTCGGTGTCGAAAATATGAGCCTTAATCTTGTCTGGGAAGCTAACATACTAGATGCGGGTGCCACTGAAGTTATCGACACCTTTGAGTGTGTGCACATCAAGCTACAGTGCAAACCAGGAGTTGAATTATTTATTTTGATAAATAGAGTTAAAATTTTTACAATCTTCTGCCAAAGAGGCAAAATCCTTTACTCAAAGAGGCGATCGCCTCATCGAAGGGGCATCGCCCCTTTGTGAGGAGGTGTTCACTTCTTCAATGATCACCTTGATATGAAGAGGCGACTGCCTCTTCTCTAAGAGGCGATCACTCAACGAAGAGGAGATCGTCCCATCAAAGAGATGACGCCTCTTCATATCTACACTTTAGCAAAAAATTTCAATTTTTGTAATGTGGTTCAATTTAATCATATTTTTCCTCGGTAAAACTACTAAACATGCATCTTTAGATGTTATCTGTAGGGAAAATTGAAAAAATTAGGTACTAACCCCTCTTGTAGCTCGCCCACAAATATGAGATCGTATCTCAGCAAAAAAGGGGATCTCATCTCTAATATTGAGACCAAAATTGCGCATAGGATGCACTATAGGTGACACCTGGTCCTACACAGACAGATCCAGGGTCTGTGTAGAGTCGATGGCAGAGAAAGCTTTGAAAAGTGAAAGGGAAAAGAAAGAAAGGATAAGAGAAGAAAAGGAGGTTCGAAAGTAAAAATGAATTAAAAAGTGAAAAGGAAACTATATATAGAAAAGAGAAAGGGCAAGGAGGGAAATCTTGGCGAGAAAGAAAGGAAGGAGAATGGAAGAGCCCATTAGCCAAAGGAAGAATAGCCCACAAAATAGGCATCTCCAGTGGAACCTTAAAAAAAACCAAAAAATTACAGAAATGAAGAATCATAATTTCTCCTTTCGGGTGTTTCCTGAAGCCGATATTGAAGAGTTAAAATTTTTTGACCGAAAGTATCAACTGAAGAAGTGTCTAGTTGGGCAATGAATCCCTGAAGTGCATCTTTTTCACCAAGTGAATAGTCGGGCAATAAATTCCCAATGTTCATATTTTAGGAAGTGTCTGGTCGGGCAACGAATCCCCGAAGTGCATATTATTTACTGAGTGACTTCTCGAGCTAGAAAAACTTGAAAATCATGCCTCAACTATAAATGAGTGGCTGATCCGGCTAGAAAAACCTGAGGAACACAGCTATAATTCTATCTTTTTACTGAATTACTTTTTGGGCCAAGAAAACTCAAGATTCACGATTCAACTATTAATGAGTGGCTGATCGGGCCACTAAAATTCAAGGAATACAACTATGTTTCTATCTTTTTACTGAGAGACATCTTGCCAGGAAAACCCAAAATTCATGATTCAAATATTAATGAGTGACTGATCAGGCCAGGAAAACCCAACGAACACGGCTACATTTTTGTCTTCTTTACTAAGTAACTTCTCGAGCCAAGAAAACTCGAGAATCACTCCTCAAATATTAAAGAGCGACTGATCAAGCCAGGAAAACCTGAGGATCATGGTTATATTTCAAGATTGTTTCAGTAAGTTTCAAACTTTGACCTCTCGGGTTTGAATTTCCAAGGCTGACAAAGTGAGCGAAGCTCGGAGGTTAGGTACATCGCTTTTATTGTGTACTACTTTTGTTATGCAAATTGCTTTTTCAAAAAATTCATTTCAAAAATTCAGTTTTTGAAAAACCAATTGGGAAAACTGTGGACACCCTTGGTTTGGCCAGGCCAGCAATGAAAGCCCAGTGATGAGATATTATAAATTTTGAATGCAAGAGACCCAAAACTTTCTTTAGAAATGGACCCGAGACCCAAGACCCTAGAACTAAACCCAAAATCTTAAAATACAAGCGCAAAACCCTAGAATTAAGCCTAAATCCTCAAACTCGAGCCTTTCATCCCAAGCTCAAGCCTTTTTAAGCCAGGCCTAGGTGAAGAGGCAATCGACTCTTCGAAAAGGCGTTGCCTTTTCACCCTGGGCATCAGTGAGGCGACACCTCATCAAAGAGGTGGCGCCTCTTTATAACTGACCTATGCAGCATTAAATGTCATTAATGGCATCATTAAATAAGGAAGGGACCTATTTATCTCTATATAGATATTTTTAACATAAAAATAAGACTTTTAGGGCAGAAATGAGCTGGAAAAAATGAGAGAAATGATGGAAAATGATGATAATTTATTTGGACTTATTTTTGGCAATTAGAGAGAAGGAAAGGTGAAGGGCTTAAGTAGGGGTTTTTGGTTGGTGAGAGAGGAGAGGAGCCATTTTTTAGACATAAGAAAAAGAGAGAGAAGGGAAGAGCATCTTAGAAGAGAAAACAAGAGGAAATGGAAAAAAAAGAGGAAGAATAAGTAGAATCTTAAGCTTGAGAGTTGATTTTCTAAAGAAGGAAGAACGAACTCTTGTGTTAAAAGAATCCAAAACAACAATCCAAGCTCTGAGGGCTCAGTTGGGAGCACCAAATGTGTTCAATCAGTGAGCATTCTTATTTTTAGGCTTTAAGTGCTATATTTTACTTTAAATTCATATTTCTTGACATTTCTGGCTTGTTATTGTGTTTGTATTTATTTGATGTTGAAAGAGCCCTAGAGGGGGGGTGAATAGGGCTACCAATTAAAAATCAAAATTTAAAATCAAATAAACAAGAATTGAAAGAATGTTGAGAAGGAAGAATGAAGAACACAATAATTTAAGGAGTTCGGATTCAAAAATAATCCTACGTCTCCACCTAACTTATTCCCAAGTCAGGATTTTCAATCACCCATAATCTTATTCACAAGATTGAGTTTACACAAGAGTTTAAGGTTCACTCTTACAACCTTACAAACCAGAGTTTCTTGGCCCACTCTAAAACCAATTCCCAAGTGTTTTAATAGCTAAACACTTAAACCAATTCCTGCAGAATAGAATCTCACTTCTCGTTTTCTAAACCCAGAAAATAGAAGAACAAGAATATCTATTCTAACACTCACCAACTCTCACAAGAGTTATACAAATACAAAAATTATTTAAAAGAGAATTTAAGAGCTTAATTGAATGCTTAAGAGAGAATGAATGATAAACAAGTTTCTTAACATTCAATTTAACTCTAATGATTGTTTATATAGATAAAAAATTTAAATTATGGCTATTGGAGGCATTGATTGTGTCTCCAACATCTCTTATTGAATATTGAACATTTTGGACTTTTTGCAACCGAAACAATGCTCACGATCGTGAGGGTCAAGTCCTGGCTCGTAAGGGTCGATTTAAGGATTGTTGCATTCAAAAATATTCATTGAATGCTATCAAAATTGACCCTCATTAGCTGCTCATGATCATGAGGGTAGCTCGTGAGCGTATCATAATTTGCACTCTCTTGGTTGTTATCAGGACCGACACTCATGATTTGAATAGTGCTCATGAGCATTACTAGGGATCGGGACTGAATACGATTGAATCAGCCTAAAATTTCTTCATAAAAGTTGTAGATATTTGTCTTATCTTTCCATATCACTTTGAATAACCTCAAATGGACCTTTGTAGCTCAAGATATTACTAAAATACTAAGAGTTGCGCAACCTAAAATGAAAGTTGCATATGTTGAATTCGACTCAAGATTTGCATACCCAAATGAGCTCGAATTTGGACAAGTAAGCTAAATTTGGAAATATTAAGATGTCTAATTCAAATTTTAGAAGATAAATTTCTCATTATAAAGCTCTAAGGATGTCAAAAGCCTCCTTGAATCTTAGAGGTCAAATTAGCCCAAAAACATACTTATCAATCCCCGTCGTGACCATACTCGGGACCAATGTCCAGAGATGTTTTTCTTTGATATTTATACTTCATTTTGAATTCCAATTGAGTCCTAACTTATACATACTTAAATAAACAACATTAAATACTCAAAATTAAGTTTGTTAAGATCAAAATCAAGATTGATCATTGCTAAGGTCAACAATCTCCCCCCTTTTTTATTGTGATAAACTTATTTTAAGTTTGAAAGAATAATATAAAGTGAAGTTTGTAATAATTTGAATTAAAAAAATTTTACTCCCTCTAAATTTATGCATATAATAAAAATAATAACTATAGGAGTAAGAAATTCAAATAAATAAAAATTAATGAGAAATATATATTTCTTTATTTCTCCCCTTGTTTGGCATGATAAGAAATATAAATTTTAAAATTTATCTTATTTTGTTAAAAAATAACAACATTAAATACTTGAAAAAATATTTAAGAAACATAAACATGGTAGAAGACAAATTTTACTCACAAAAATTGTACATAAAGCATTTTAAAGACCAAGAACTAAAACAATGAAAAACATGAAAGTTCAACTTAAAAAAAAAAAAAATTTCTCCCCCTTTGTAAAAGACTAAATAAAATTATGCAAGTAAACAAACACAAGGCTTATCATCACAAATATTAAAACACGATAACATGATCATTAATTGACATAAAAACTAGTCACACTTACAATGCATGTAACAAATAACAAGGAAATAAATAATAATCAACAAAAGAATTCAGCAAACTCAAATTTTTCTCCCCCTTTGGAAAAATAAAAAAGAATTAAAGAAACATGAATTAAGAAAAATAAGATTGCATTAATAAAAAGATAGGAGTACATTGATATTGGAAATATCAATTTTAAATAAGAAATATCAATGACAAAAACTAATAGCTCCTAGCTCATAAACCAAAAATCAACCAAACATAAACTAGCACAAAATCGTTTTAAATAAAAACTAGCAACTCAAAGTTTCAGAAACAAAAAATATACTAAAAATAAACCAAATGGATACTGACAAGCAAACAAAGAAAAAGGACATAAAAAAAGCTAGTTTTGAGGAGGAGATAAAGGAGGATAAGTGACATTCGCATATGAGCAAGAAACACTTAATGCTCTAAAAATAATAAATTTATTGAAAAAAAAGTTCAATAAAAAAATGTTAAGATGAAAATCAAAAACACTTAATGATCAAGGTAATTGATAAGCACAACATGATTTCACATGAAGAATGTGAAGTCAAATAGTCCAACCATCAATTAAGCAATTGAACATACAATCAAGACAAACTAGAATCATCAATCATGCCAAGTTCATATTTAATGAAATTTAATCTCTCTTCATTGAGAGGTTTAGTAAAAATATCTGCAGGTTGATTGTTTATATCAATAAACTCAAGTGAGATATCACTAATTGGAACATGATCACGCAAGAAATGATGTCTAATATTTATATACTTGGTTCTAGAATGTTGAATGGGATTTTTGCTAAGCTTTATAGCACTTGTATTATCACATTTTATTAAAATGTGATCAAGTTTAATGTCATAGTCCATCAATTATTATTTTTGCCACAATACTTGTGAACAACATAAACTTGCAGCAATATATTCTGCTTCTGCAGTGGATAAGGCAACTGAAACTTATTTCTTATTAAACCAAGAAACTAAATATTTTTCTAAAACTTGACAAGTTTCGGAAGTGCTTTTTCTATCGAATAAACTATCGGCAAAGTCTGCATCCGAATAATTAATCAAGTCAAAGGATGAACTCCTAGAATACCAAAGTCCTAAATGCAAACTTCCACTTAAATACTTGAAAATTCTTTTGATTGCATTTAAGTGGGACTCCCTAGGACTGGATTGAAATCTAGCACACAAGCAAGTAGCAAACATGATATCGGGTCTACTAGCAGTTAAATAAAGAAGGGATCTGATTATACCTCTAAATCATTTTTCATCAATCGATTTTCCATTCTCATCTTTGTTGAGTTTGGTGGTGGTACTCATTGGAGTTTTGCTTGATTTGACTCCATCCATTCCAAACTTCTTAAGAATGTCTCTAGCATATAAAAATCTCATCTTTTCATTGCTTGATTTGAAGTCCAAGGAAAAGCTTGAGTTCACCCATCATACTCATCTCAAATTCTCCTTGCATTAACTTAGAAAATTCCTCATACAAGCAATGGTTAGTAGCACTAAATATAATATCATCAACATAAACTTGAATAATTAACAAATCATGTTTGGATTTCTTTATGAAAAGAGTTGTATCAACTTTTCCTTTAGAGAAGCCTTTCTCTAATAGAAAGTTGCTCAACCTTTCATACCAAGCTCGTGGAGTTTATTTCAATCCATACAATGCTTTTGAGAGTTTAAACACATGATTTAGAAAATCAAAATTTTCAAAACCTGGAGGTTGTTCAACATAAACCTCTTCTTCAATAAAACCATTCAAAAATTCACTTTTAACATCCATTGATAAAGCTTAAAATCCATATATGATGCAAATGCAAGTAGCATTCTAATAGTTTCTAACCTTTAGCTACTAGCCTTGCTTTGTTCCTAGTTATGACCCTTTGTTCATTCATCTTATTTCTAAACACCCATTTGGCGCCTAAAATAGGAAGATGTTTCAGTCTAGGAACTAAAGTCCAAAATTTATTTCTCTCAAATTGATTTTACTCTTCTTGCATAACAAGGACCCAAAATTCATCATTCAAAGCATCATCAACATTTTTGGGTTCAATTTGAGAAATGAAGGCTAAATTAACAATAGACTTTAGTTGAGATCTAGTTGTTACCCTTTTTGTAGTGTCACCTATAATGAGGTCTTCAGGATGAGCTTTATTGAATTGTCAATCCTTTGGAAAGTCATCTTTTAAGGTAGGTTGATGTATCTCCTCATCTTCCTCCTTGCTAGGATCTTCAAGCTCTAAAAATTTGTTATTGCTTTCTTCTTAATTTTTCTCTTCCACAAGATCACTTATATCATCATCAACACTACAAACATCCTTTCTAGGATCAAGTGAGTTTGATTTATCAAATACAACATGCATAGATTCTTCAACAACTAGAGTTCTTTTATTAAACACTCTATATGCTTTGCTGAGGTGGAATAGCCTAGGAAAATTCCTTCATCGGCTTTAGAGTCAAATTTCATGAGATTATCCTTGGTGTTTAATATAAAGCACTTGCATCCAAATATTCTTAGATATGAGATTTTAGGTTTTCTATTATTCCAAAGCTCATAAGATATTTTGTTTAAAATCGGTCTTTTGAAAACTCGATTTGAAATGTAACATGATTTGTTAATCACTTCCGCCCAAAAGTATAATGGTAAATTATACTCATGAAGCACTGTTCTAGCCATTTCCACAAGAGTTCAATTTTTTCTTTCAACTGGGTCTATTTTGTTGAGGAGTTCTAGGAGATGAAAACATATGTGAAATGCCATTTTCATTACAAAAAGTTTTGAAAAATTCATTTTCAAATTCGGTTCCATGATCACTTCTATTGGAAGAATTACAAAAACCTTTTTTCTTTTGAACTCTTTTAGAGAAATTTTCGAAAGCTTTAAAAGCATCATTCTTATGAGTAAAAAAGCACACCCAAGTAAACCTAGAGTAATCATCAATTAATACATATGCATAGTGCATCCTACCAAGACTAGCAACTTTTGTTGGATCAAACAAATCTATATGTATAAGTTCAAGTGGTCTACAGGTTGACACTACATTTTTTAGCTTAAATGATGACTTGGATTGTTTTCCTTTTTGACAAGCATCACAAGGTTTATCCTTAGTAAATTCAAGTTTAGGTAAACCAATCAAAAGTTCATGCTTACAAGGATCATCCAATAGCTCAAAATTTGCATGTCTTAACCTTCTATGCCATGTCTATGTGTTATAGGAAATAGACATTAATCATTCAATATCTTTATTGTCAATTTTATTCAAATCGATAACATAGACATTATCTACTCTTTCTCCACTAAAAATTACTTTGTCTTCATCAAGACTACTAACAAAGCAATTTTTGGGATAGAAAGTGACTTTATTTCCCATATCACATAATTGACTTATACTAAGCAAATTATGTTTAAGACCATAAACAAATAATACATGATGTATAGATGAGGATTGAGGATTACCAATTTCTCCAATGCCAATAATCTTTCCTTTTGCATTCTCCCCGAAAGTAACATGTCCTTCATCCTTAGCATTAAGCTTGTTGAATTGCTCTTTGTCTCTAGTCATGTGTCTTGAACATCCACAATCAAGATACCATTTTTGTTCTTGTGAACTTCAAGCACACCTACACATCACAATTTATACATTCTCTTAAACCCAAACATTTCTTGGTCTAGGTTGGTTAGTTTCAAGGTAATCCAAGAGAATCAAATTTAAATGCAAACTTCTATAGAAGCACACATTGCTAGAGTGACATTCGGTCATGCAAAAAAAACACTCAACATTGGGAAATTTCTTTCTCCTAGGATGGTATGCTTTCCTAGTGTGTAAAGCATGCCTTGTGTATTGTGGCGGTGAATGCTTTCTATAACTCTTTTGGGTCATAGTGTGAGACATACATTAGCAATGACAATGTGTATTTTGATAGGTTTATGCAACATGTTTATGTGCATTGTGTTGTGTAGCATGCTTATTATGATTATGTCTAGTATACATATCAGCATGTCTAGGTTGTGGTGCTCTAGTTTGAGTCTTACCTCTTTGTGTCAATGAAGGTTGAGTCTTATGAGAACTTCCCTTATTATTTGACACTTATGACCTCTAAACTTTAAAAGCTTGAGTCACATTTTTGGAGGTAGAAGCCATAGAATTTTGTGCTTTAACAAAATTGATATGTGATGATGATGAGGAAGCCATTCCATTTGTATATCCAATTCCATGAATGTCTCCATGGAGTTTTTGAGAGTTAAGAATATTATTCAAGGTTTCTTTTCCCTTCATAAGTTTGGAAATGGAATTCTTTAACTCTAAGACCTCTTTAGAAAGCTTTTGATTTTCATCATTAGCTTTCTTAAGTTGGTCTTCTAAGGAACTTGACCATTCCAAATCACTTGCAAGTTTTTCGTTTGATTTAATAAGATTAGAAAAATCATTTTTCAAGTTCTCAAATTCTTTGGTTAAGCTAGTAGACTTGTATTTATAAAGCTTTTTTTTAGAAAGTAAGCTTGTATATTTTTGCAAAAGTTTACTTGCTATAGAACTTTCATCATCATATTCACAATAATCATCGCAAGAAGAATTAGAAATAGAAGGTACCTCATCTTCATCCTTAAGAGCCATGAAGCAAAGATTGGCTACTTCTTATTATTCCTCTTCCTTTTTGGATTCAGAGGAGTCATCCTAAGTAGCTTTGAAAGCCTTCCTTTTCTCTTTTGCTCCTTTTCTCTTGTTTTTGAGTTTAGGGCAGTCACTTCGAATATGTCCCGGTTTCTTGCATTCATCGCAAGTAACATCTTTGGTTTTCTTCTTACCTTCTCCTTCAAACTTCTTGTTGAAGTCTCTTGTTCTTAATGAATTTTTCTTTCTCAATAACTTTTTGAAACTTCTAGTGAGCATGGCAATTTCATCATCTTCATCACTAGAACCTTCAATAATTTCTTCTTCACTTTCTTTTTGTAAAGTCTTTAATGCTATGCTCTTTTTCTTTTCTTCCTTCTTTGCTTGCTTTTCACCTCTTTGCTTTATTGTAAGCTCATGGGTAAGAAGCTTTCCAATAAGCACATCAATTGAAAGAGTAGTAAGATCTTAAACTTCCTCAATTAAAGTAACTCAAGATTCCCAATCCTTTTTAAGTAGGATTCTCATAATCTTATTGTTTACTTCTTCCTTGGTAAAATGTTTGCCAAGAATCTTGAGGGTGGTGACAAGAGCATTAAGGCGATTTATCATTTCAGTGATTGATTCTTGAGGCTTCATCTTAAAGAGTTCATACTCATACATGTGGAGTTGAACCTTCTTGCTTCTTACTTGAACGTTTCCTTCATAATGATTTTCTAAGGTTTCCCACATTTCCTTGGCTGAAGTGCAATGTTGAAGCTTTCCTCCTTCTTCTCTTGACATGGAAGAGACTAGAGTAATTAACGCCTTTTTGTTTTTGTGATTTGCTTCTTATTGAATGGCGTTCCAATTATCTCTATCAATTTTAGTTTTCATACCATTAATTGTAGATTTGGGTGGTTCCCAACCTTTTCGAACAATGTCCCAAAGTTTGATAGAATCACAATCTAGATAGAGCTCCATTTTGAACTTCCAATAAGGATAATCACTTCCATCAAAGAAAGGTCTAAGAGAAGAAATTTTTTGTGTTTCACTTCCCATGATCTTGTATTCTAGCAATGAAGTACCTAGAATTGAAGCTCTGATACCAAATGAAAGAGCCCTACAGGGGGGGTAAATAGGGCTACCAAATAAAAATCAAAACTTAAAAATAAATAAACAAGAATTGAAAGAATGTTGAGAAGGAAGAATAAAAAACACAATAATTTAAGGAGTTCGGATTCAACAACAATCCTACATCTCCACCTAACTTATCCCCAAGTTAGGATTTTCAATCACCCACAATCTTATTCACAAGATTGAGTATACACAAGAGTTTAAGGCTCACTCTACAACCTTATAAACTAGAGTTTCTTAGCTTACTCTAAAACCAATTCCCAAGTGTTTTAATGGCTAAACACTTAAACCAATTCCTTTAGAATAGAATCTCACTTCTTGTTTTCTAAACCCAAAAAATAGAAGAACAAAAATATCTATTCTAACACTCACCAACTCTCATAAGAGTTATACAAATACAAAAATTGTTTAAGAGAGAATTTAAGAGCTTAATTGAATGCTTAAGAGAGAATGAATGATAAACAAGTTTCTTAACATTCAATTTAACTCTAAGGATTGTTTATATAAATAAAAAATTCAAATTATGGTTGTTTGAGGCATTGATTATGTTTCTAACATCTCTTATTGAATTTTGAATCATTTTGGACTTTTTGCAACTGAAACAACACTCATGATTGTGAGGGTAAAGTCCTGACTCGTGAGGGTCGATTTAAGGACCGTTGCATTAAAAAATATCCATTGAATTCTGTTACAATTAACCCTCATAAGCTGCTCACGATCATGAGGGTAGCTCGTGAGCGTGTCAGAATTTGCACTCTTTTGGTTGCTGTTAAGACCGACGCTTATGATTTAAATAGTGCTTGTGAGCATTGCTAGTGAGCGAGACTGAATACGATTGAATTAGCCTAAACTTTCTTCATAAAAGTTGTAGATATTTGTCTTATCTTTCTATATCACTTTTAATCACCTCAATTGGACCTCTGTAGCTCAAGATATTGCTGAAATACTAAGAGTTGTGCAACCTAAAATGAAAGCTGTATATACTGAATTTTACTCAAGATTTGCATACCCAAATGAGCTTGGATTTTGACAAGTAAGCTTAATTCAGAAAGCTTAAAATGTCTACTTAAAATGTGAAGAAGATAAATTTCTCATTATAAAGCTCTAAGCATGTCAAAAGCCTCCTTGAATCTCAGAGGTAGAATTAGCCCAAAAACATACTTATCAATCCCGATCGTGACCATACTTGAGACCAATGTCCATAGATGTTTTTCTTTGATATTTATACTCCATTTTGAATTCTAATTCAGTCGTAGCTTATACACACTTAAACAAACAAAATTAAATACTCAAAATTAAGTTTGTTAAGATCAATATCAAGATTGATCATTGCTAAGGTCAACAAAGGTCATATGTGAAGCATGAATATGTGATATATTAAGTGTTAAGTTGTAGACTTACGATAATCTTGCATCTAGTGTGCTTTCTTAAGATATAAGAAACCTGTAATTTTCTATGCCTCTATTGAAGAGGCAACGCCTCTTCATAGAGGCGTCGCCCCTTTGCATAGTGGCAACCCTGGATTGCTTCCTGCTCAGGAAGCGATGCCTCATTGAAGAGGCGATCGCCTCCCGGCCAAAGTCTTGCATGAGTTAGTTTCCTTTTAGTATTCCTTTGGTTTATTTTCAGTTTTTAATATGTCTATACTATATTATATCTTCAATTTTGCACATGATTGCTATAATATTAGGTTTAATTGAGTATTGATTTATGTTTAAATAAGCACTTATGTTCATTTGGTATAAAGTTAATTCAGTTTATTTGTATATAGTTATTGTTATTTTATGAAAAGGGCTAATCCTTATTTGTTGCAGGAACCTTAGGATGATTCTAAATGATCAAATAATGAGTGCATTAATTAGTTCTTAAGAGGTTTTATTCGAATTCATTATTATTGTAATTGTATAAAATATTGTAATCCATAATCCCTTCCCCATTTGTTTTAAATGTACGATTGTAAATTTATTGTTACTATCCATCATGAATAAGCCTGCAAAAATGACTAATGTGCAAACTTAAACTTAAACGTAAAATTGGAAATGACTGCAATCCAAACAATAAATAAGGAAATAATCAGATAATCAAAGGTAATAAAATATAAAACACACACGGAGGCCAACCATAAGGTTGGGTGGGCATTCCAAAAGTCCATCCCTAGTTTCTGAACCCGATCTCTGATGACGGCTTCTAGGAACCTCCGTGGAATCCAGTTGTTGTATAGTGTGTCCCGGCTTTTATCAGGGTGGCAACTCCATCTCCAATTTGGGCCAAAAACTCATTTTCTATTTTCTCATAGGTCCTGAACTTGCACGGTGCCGTGATCGCTAAACACTTGAGCGCCCAACCATCCCTGCCGCCTACAACATATTTTCAAAAATATCTTTACAATAAGAATTTATATATTATATATCTAATATTAAATTATTAAATATTAAAATTACGAATTGTCTCACGAATTTTTATTTGAAGTTGTTTGCAAATTTCATGAACCGAGCTTTATATAATTTGATATCAGCTCGTTTATTAAACAAACTTCAATATAAGAACTTAAACGAATTTTTATTGAGTTGAACATTGAATTGCTTGTAAACAACTCAACTCATTTATAGCTGTATGTATATAACTATTCAATCTACGTATTCAAACCGTATGCCACTAAGAATTTATTTTTTGATTTATCGTAAATGGGATTCACTTAGCTACCATCAATCTAATCTTATAACTTGTTAACACTATCAGTTAATAATAGTGATTCTATAAAGTATTAACAAGTAATTTTGCAAAAAAATTACCATGCACATATATTCAATTGTTGGGTTAGTATGTTTTAGTTAAACTGAGGATTAAATTAATGTACATTTTTTGAGCATTATAGCTATTGTATACATTATTGAGGAGATTAGGGATCCAACTTTTTATTTTTTCTACTCTCTCTCCTTATGTTAAAAATTACCCACTTGATATATGATAAAAAAAAAAAAACTATATTGCAATTTTTCATGTGCTTGGCATTAAACAGCTAATTGTTGTTTCCTAAAAAAAAAAAGGCTAATTGTTGTCACGTTGGAATCATTGTTTGAAAGTGATACAAGAACAGAATAGTATTTGACTGTCAGGAGGCTAGCCGACATCTCAGACTTTGGGTAGCATCTTCGCACCCATTAAATCCAAGAATTTCTGTCTCCAACTTTGCTTCTTCCCAGTTTTTTTATTATTACAGAAAAAAATATTTTTATTTCATATGACCTCTGCATGTTCGCTAAACATATTCTTCCTAAAGATTATAAAAGGCATAATATATAGCAAATGTATCAATTTAATACATTAATTTATAATTTTATCATTTTAACATATAAATTTATTAAAAATATAATTTTATATTTTAACACCTGCACTTATCAAAAATACAATTTTCTCATGTAGCATAGAATAGATAAGTAAAGATGTCAAACTGATTAAAAATTGACAAATGCTGGGAATGATAAATACATTTTGTCATCAAATTCGAGTATACTAATGCATTTTATGTAAATTTAAATGTTAAAATAATAAAACTGTAAATTAAAGTGTCAAATTAATAAATTATACCAAGTATAAGAACCGTAAATGTATTATATCATTATAAAAAGGTGGCACTACATGATGCATCAGCAAGTAACTTGCATATTTTTTCCAGAAAAAAAAAAAAGAGAATATTATCAAGGAAGAAATCTCGTTCCACTCAAACCGGTGTCGCTAAGTGAAAAAACAAACAAATAGCGTGATGAAATGTCTACACACTATGTACATGAACAAAATAAGGGCGGCGCAAATCTAGATGAGATCAATATGGAGACCCACATACGTGAACGGCGCAAATTGGGATGGTGCACATGCAAAGCCCCAACGACAATGACATAAAAAAACATTTATATACGCAATAAACTGCTTAAGGTAGTTAGTCTTCTAAATGCTTTAGCTGAAGCAGCTGATATCCCTGACAGATATGTATAAAGACTTAGAGCTAGACGTGTTCTTTGGCTCATTTGTAGAGGTAATTACAGTGGCAAACTACATACATTTTACAAACATGTCTCAACAATGCACGCTGCAGGCCAGCCTATGATTCAACTTAAGGCATCAATAAAATCAATAATTACATTAGCACCTCATATTCACACAAAACAGACAATAATTATATTAACTTATCTCCAAAGAATATAAAGAACAATGAATAGGGTATCCCTAGAAATACTTTTAGCCACTCTTTTACCTCTAAATTTCCTATCCTGACATGCCCTCGAGTTACATATAAAAGGCAGAAATTTCTGATGTTTGACACTGATAATTTTATAAATACTATTTGTTCGATTAGTTCCTACTTGATCAGAATCTTGAGTTTCGGTTGATTGAGCACATGACATTCTCCAGCTACATCATGCGTAAAAGGTCCTGGACGATTTCGGACATTGCAGGCCTGAACTCTGGCTCCCACTGCATTCATAAATGATGAAGCAAATGGACACAAGGTAAGGTACTCTCAGTTGAAGTACTACAGCCTTTTAGGGCTGACTTGGTATGAATATGATGCACAAGAGGTTGAGAGCTGGATTTTAAATAAAATTGGGAAAAGAAAACTCACCTGCACACATCTTGCTATTATATCAGCAAAACGTGACAGAGACTTGGCAGGATATGCTCCATTTAAAGACGGGTCAACCATCCCATATAGCGAATCTATATCATGAAGGCGAGGTATTGCCCATCTAACCAGAGATTGCTCCCCTCTACTACGAGACCTACATATGTTTTTAATTTAGGACAAAGTATCAGCTGAAGAAATGATGGTTGGCTTTGCTTATGCATTATATAATACAGAGTATAAAAATTAAAGACAATCAGCACAAGATTTTCTTTCAAGAAGTCACCTGTCATAAGACTTCCTCCCCGTGAGGAGTTCTAGCATCACTACTCCGAAGCTATATACATCACTCTTGCAAGTATAATTTCCCAATTCATACTCTGGAGCACCATAACCATAAGCATTGAGGAGGCGTCCTGATAACTGAAAAAACATATCATAAAATCAGCAACCAAATAACAATAGCCTTCAGTAGAAGCCAAACCTTGTGGTTCAAGGTGGACATTTCACTTCTACTTGCATTTAATCAAAAGAAGATATCAAGCTTGGAGATTAACAAACCGATTACAGTTTTCATACTAAGTACCAAACAACCTATTCAAGATGCATAATGAAAGAAATTTAGAGCCCTTTTGCTACCATTTTTATTTGTGAGTTGTGTAAATCTATTTTTTTCTGTTCTAAGAAATGAAGTGACAAAAAATAAATAGAATAACATAATTTGATTGGAAAACTGAACAACAAAAACTAAAATCAGGCCCTTAGCATTTCATGGACAGTATCATATATGAAATGCAACACAACCAAGAGCATTTTTTTCAGTAAAAGGTTCTCAAATCCAAGCATGTCTTTTCAAACATTAGCAATTGATAAATTCAAAACTCAGACTTGCTTGTTAGACCTTAGGCTAGAGGATTACCTCACTTGCAGAGCCAGATGATTGAAGAGACGCCAAACCACAATCCGAGACAGAAGCTGAAAGTTTTTCATCAAGGAGAATATTGCCAGATCTGAAATTCTGGTGTACAATGGGGGGCTCACAGACTTCATGCAGATACCTTACCACACACAAAATGATGGATGTTGCAAGACTTGAGAAATCCCTTAGGTTGGCCAACAAAAGATATTCACAAAAGAAACATACTCCAAACATGTGCCCTAAATTGAATAACTATCTAAAAGAGTTATATTGGGGCTTTTGAGAGTTGATTGCACTACTTACTGCAGGGCTCTAGCAGCTCCTAATGCCAGTCGGATGCGTGCGTTCCATGAAAGTTTCTTATGGATATCATCATATATATGCAGTGCATCATGAAGTGTGCCTGTTTTGAAATACTCATAAACAAGTAGCCGTTGGCCATGCTCATTACAGTAACCCACAAGTTCCACAATATTTGGATGTCGCATTTTAGAGAGAGTAGAAACTAGGTCAAGGAATTCATTGTCAGTCTGTTGCCTAGTAGCCATGCTGTTTAGTTTCTTTACTGCCAGTAGCTGTTAAAAATAACAAAATCAGAGAAGATCAATAGATGGAAGTCAGAAGTGAAGCTTTCAATGATTATGAGCAAAATGATACACAAGCCTGCCTATGAAAATCAAGGATGACGATTGGTCATGCCATAAACATTTTATTTGCCATTAATTTAAAAGTAATAGAAGCATTGAAGATAAATAGCCGACAACAAATTCCTCTAAATATTTGTATCTAATTCCCATTAGACTTTCAATTATTGTAGCTATCTTTAGTGTGTTGATTGGCTGCAAAAGAATATTGCAACAAGTAATAAAATGCAAATTCTGACAATGAGGAAGGAAAGACAGATGAAACTGGGGACAGGGACAACGTTTCTGTAACTGGAAATAGAAGCAACAAGCACCAGATACTGCATACTTGTAATGTTCATAGCAGGCATAACCAAGAACAAGAAATATTTGTATAATGGTACAAAATCTTCTTAGTAAAGTAGTTTGCATTAGAAAAAGAACCTTGCCTTTCCATTAGGAAGCTCAGCCTTGTAAACACTGCTAAGTGTTCCTTCCCCAACAAAGTTTTCTTCTGAAAAACTATTTGTATACTGCTGAAGTGTTGCAATGGTGAAAACCCTTACAGAACTTGAAGATTTCAGACTCTTAGTTGAACTACTCCTTGTATATACTTCAGCAGGTACAGCTGGATTAACAATAACCTTTTCAACAGGATGACATGGAGGAGGGGGTGGCGGTGGCTGCAGTGGCATAAAATTCATATCTATTTCATGATCCATTTTATTCCCTGGCCATGCAGACTTTCTTGTTGAATCTATTCCCTGTTCATCCTGCAGCTTTGGATTTCTTTCCATTTTTCTATTATCTGGTTGAAACTGATCTTGTAATTTTATTACTGTGTTTGTAGGAACTGCTCAAAAAGCCATTTGTTAAGCCAAATAGAAATATAAAATAAAAAAGCAAAAGGATAAGTTTGAACGAATGATAGGCATTGATAAAGATTACCTTTCTCCTGATTATGCTGTTGCAGTGAAGCTTTATTATCAGGCTTTTCCAAGCGGCCTCTGTAGGAGCCAACATCATGCTTTTCAGCATCTTCCTTCTCTTTCCTTCTTTTAGAGCATGCTGACATAAAAACACACAACACTAGTATGATAACTATCACCACCACTGCAACAGCAACCAATATGACCCTCTTAGCCGTAAAAAATGTCCTTGAATGTTCAGCCTCAGCCTTTGGGGTTTGTGAGATAGATGGCCAGTTTCCATGCTTCTCAGGTGCTTCAGCAGAAGAAGGTGGCAAGGCAGAAGATGGTGGCATGACAACAGATGGCGGGGGTGCTAGTGGAGGAGAAGCAATAATGGTTGTATTGAAAGGGTTGCCATCTTTTCTGCAAAGTACAAGCAACCGTAACTAAGGCAGACAATTAAAAAAAATAAATTAAATAAAAAAGAAGTAATACAAAACATCATGGAATTCCAAAGAAAATGAGTCATAGGCCTCAAAACTATGGCTATCAAGTCAAAAAATGGAATCAGCAGTGTATATATATATATATATATCAGCAGTTACTATCAGGTGAAATTCAGAAATGGAATACATTGTTTCCTCATTTCTTATAGCATTCCTTGATTGATCTTTTGTGATGTTTGCCCATAATATCGAGCACAGATCTCAAAATTTGTGAATAATTGAAAACATAACCAATCAACACGGAGTTCAGTGGTTCACCTAAAATTTGGAAAACTCAACAGCTTTGCAGGTATGGGCCCAGAAAATAAATTGTTCTCAATATTCCTGGGCAAAAAGAATTCAACAAGGCATCAGTTATTGAGGGCAGTATTTGGGACAAAACAAATATAAAATTCCTGACCAAACCATTTCTCCCCACCAAAAAAAATAATAACAGTAAACTGGAAGCTTAACATCAGAATTTCCAAGAAAGGTTTCACTAATAGAAAAGAGACACAGAAGTCAAAAAAGAGTGGCCAGAGAGTTACAAATCCTGCAGGGGAAGATCCTGTAAAACATCCAGGACTCCAACAAGTTTATTATTCTGCAAATGCCTGCAACACAATAAATCATATACAGCACAAGTAAATATTATATGAATGGAAATCTGCATATAGAAATCCAGTTCACATCCTTACAGTGTGCTAAGAGATGACAAATTTCCCAACGATGGAGGAAGCTGACCACTTAAATTATTACCCGAGAGATTCCTACAACACCATGATATATGATTACAAGCAAAATCAATAAAGACAGAGAGCATTTAATTATAAGATTAAGTTAAATATCTACAAATCTGTCAAACTTGTCATCCGTTGAAAGGCATCTGGTATTTCTCCGCTTAGATGATTATCATTTAACGATCTGGGAAGCAAAAATATAGATTTAAAAAAAAAAAAAAATACACAAATTAACAGATCTTTTTTAATTTTTTTGGTGAGTAGTAAACAACTTTTTAATACTGATGCTACTACAACAAATTTTGTTTTGAACTCACAAGTGTGACAATTGAGTTATTTTGGATAACGTATCAGGGATACTTCCATTGAACTGATTATTAGCAAGAGAACTACACAAAACAACAAAACACAGAATTTAGGCAAAGAGTCTACACAAGGATGGATAGAATAATGAGAATTTTGCTTAAATTAATTTGACAAATTATGCAAGCAAGGTTAAACTTTACATACAAGCTTGTCAAGGTAACAGGTAAACTGGATGGAATGCTCCCTCCAATATGATTGTTGCTCAGATCTCTGCATTAGAATATACCAACACGATTGTTGCTCAGTTTCACATGAGGGGCTTCAAAAGCATACAACTCATTACTGAGAGCTAAAAAAAACTTCAATTGATGAAGAATCACAATGTCCAAAACCATCCTTAATGATTATTATCACTAACCACTGGAACTTTAAAAATAGTTTACAGTGATAGGCAATAGCTCGCTGATATGTTATATCTATAACTTCAAGAAATCAAACACTAAAATTGACAAATTAATGGTCTGAAAATCGGTTGAAATAATTGAGACATGGTGACTATCAACAGATTGGCAATTTAGTTCTGTGCATAACCAACGCATTAAGATGAACTGCCACTTACATTTCTATGATAGATACAAACAGAGCCAAGTCATCTGCCAAGGTCCCACCTAAATTCATGCCACTTAATTTCCTGTAATAAACATGAAAAATGCATATTGCAAAAAGTTCACCTATCAAGATCAAGCAAACAAAAGAGAAACAAAAAGAGAAATTAAACATACAGTGCAGTTATGTTGGAGAAGACGCAGCTGACACCTTGCCATTCCCCTCCACAAGGGTCTCCTCCAGGTATCCATCCACTCAAGGGCGGGAAGTCCAGTGAAACCCACAAGGAATTCATTGCCACAACTATGAACAAACAACATGCATTAATTTAACATTTTTTTAAAAAAAAGTGTTGAGAACTTAAAATCCAGTGAAAAAAAAAAAAAACTTTACCATCACGAGGGTCAGTCAGAGCAAAACAAACTGACGACGTGAAAGCCACCAACACCAACCCAGAAAACAATCCCCATCTTATGCAACCAACCATTGTTAACCCACCTGAAAAGGTCCAAACTTTGGACCCTTTTCTCTACTGAACCTGAGAGTATTTTCTCACAAAACAAACAGAAACAAGTGAAAGACAAGAGCTTTTTTTGGCGTTCGTACGTAAAAGCAAAATACAGAACTTGACAAGAATCAATTGAGAAGGTAAGAGAAACTGAATAAATAAAAAAAAAGGAAAGAAATCTACTATTTGTGACAGAATATTAGTATAAAAAATAATCAAAATCAGTAGGGAAAAAAGAAGTAGAGAAAAAAACTCGAGTCGGGTATTGATAAGGTGTCTAAAAGAGTTAAAGAAGAGCCATAGACAACGGCATTATTGAGAGTGAAAGAGAAGAAGTGTGGGAGCAAGAGTGCTGTGAGGGACTGTGATACGATGTTCTTCTTCTTCTTGCGCTCTGTGCATAATGTTTTGTTTTGTTGATGTCTTCTTTTTGAAAGCGAAATTGCTTTGAATTTGATTTTTTTTTAATTGTTTTTTATTTTATTAAAAGCATAAATTCCTGGCTGGGGTCTCCTTTGTCTGTTACCTTTTTATTTGTTTATTTTTTAATTAATTGAAAATTAAATAACTTAGAAAACTAAATTATATAATAATTTTTATTATTTTTAGTTAGAGATAAAATTAATTTCTTAAATAAATTTTAATTTAGTAGTCGATAAGATTTTTTTTGGCGGTGAATTTGATAAGTTCAACCTCAATCTCTAATTGAGATTGAAAATTTATCCATTAGATTTTGTCATTTTTGTTAACAAATAAGAATAAATTTAATAAAAATACGTTATAAATTAAATTTATCCGTTAGTAGTATAATTTGCTTGAATTTTTAAATTTAAAAAATTAAGTAATTTAATGCTATAATTTATTTCAATGCAGTGTTTTATCAGAAAAAAGTTTTTTTTAATTCAGAGAAAAGTAGTTTAGTCACTGATTTATTAATAAAGATGTTATGATATAATTGAGCTGCGGTCAATTCTTCCTCCGACCGTAAAATTTTATCATATACCTCAAAATATTTTTAAAAATTAATTATTATTTAACTATTCTTTGACAATGGAATAATTTACTTTAACATAAAAAGAAAAAAAACTAGTAAAATTCGGATTCTTAATTTATAAAAGGAATTTATACCATTTAATTCCTCGATATTTAATATTTGTAAAAGCAACATTGCATTTTTTATTAATCATATACATAAATTTGAAATCACGCTAATGTAGGGAATGCATACAGCATGCATATTTTTGTAATGATTTCACCTGGACGAGCCAATCATGTACTGCATTTTATCCTTCAATTGAAAATAATTAATTAACATGAATACTAAAGTGAATGCAAAGAAAAAAAATTTGATGCAATGTTATTGGCATTTTTCTCTTTTGTTGTTTGGGATAAGGACTGACAAGGCTACCCAAACAAAGACATTTGGGTGGGATGTGTGCTGTCAATTTTCTTCCCATTTTCATGTTCATGGGGCATCCAACTTTATTTCCTTGCATGATTAAAGAAAATATGTCTATTACTTTGAATATATTGCCAGTTTGGTTTTTATTTTTTATTTTTTTT
>CATIWM010324542.1:0-10920 GCA_949671775.1 Mallotus repandus | reverse complement strand
AACGAATCAAAATAACAAACAAGCACAAATAATAATATAAATAATAAATAATAAATAAAAAAAACATTATGTGATTTTTCTAACCCTAATTTTAATTACATACAACCTAAAATTAATCTAAAGCCACCATTAATTTTAATTGAATTTACCAAATGAAACCCTAATTTACTAACCAATTAATTAAAATAAAAACGCATGCCACACACATGATTGCACTATTCCCACTATTGGGGCTATTACAATAATCTATTAAGAATAAAAATTAAAATTAATTACAATCCCAAAAAAATAAAATACAGAATAAAATTACAAAATAAATGAATAAAAAATCCTAAAACTACATTCAAATACAAAATTTAATTCATGGCATTCCATGGATCTTCATAGGTTTTGTTCTCCATAATTGATTCAAATCACCCCATCTATAATCATAAACACAAAAAATAAATAAGGATTAGTAACTAAAAAATAAAAATAAAAATTAAATCAGATTAAATCAAAATTAAATGGAATAAAATAATCAAACAAAATAAAAAGAAAAAGGAATAGAAAAAGAACTAATTTGATGGATGCAGCATTGATTCCCCTCAAAAGGTGATTACCATTGATGAAAGTCTGTGGCTTTTGTTATGTTGGTTTGTAATTTTTGATTTATTTGGATCTGATTCATGGCTAAAACGTGTAAACAGTACGTGAAAAATAACGAGGAGTGGGTGTGTTTTTGGTTGACGGCTAAGAATCAGAAAAATTACAGACAAAAGAAAATCAAAAACCCTAGCCTCCTCCTTGTGAAAAGAATATGATGTATTTATATAGATACAATCTTGTAACCCTAATCTGATTACAGGATAAAAATAAAATAAATTATTTTTATTATTTATCTAAAAAAAATCAATTTATCCACACATTTATCTAATAAAATAAAATATTTATCAAAATAACCTAATCAAAATCTATGGATAAATAACAAATAAAAAAATATTAAAAAATTACGAAAAAAAAATGGCCATTTTTCCTTGTCATTCAAAGCATGGCCGAAGTTGGTCATTTGTTCTCTTTTTTTTATTATTATTATTTTTTTATTTTTTTTGCTTTTGAAATTTTTTTAAAAAGATAAATAAAATTTAAAATAAATCTTAAAAATAATTTACAATTTAGTTCAAAACCAATAAATCTAATTTCACAGTCTATTTTCATCATCGGATCCTCTGTCGCATCCATACTCTAGTCATCCAGAAATTGAGTGCTTACAGCAGTCATATATTATCTAGTTGAACTTAAATGAACCTAATAATCTGAAAGAGAATAAATGTGCAACATCTCATAATCTCGAATACTGAATGACATCATGACTAAGGGTTGTATAAAGCTATCCAAATTAGGGTCCCCTATATTCTGGATTTATATGAAGTCAACTAGAGTCATAATGCCCTTAAAAGGAAATTCTATAGCAACCAATAAGATGTGATCACCCAATAAAAGGAATTAAGAGCATTATTTGCATTTATTTAATTCAGGTTAAGTTGGTACCATTCAAGTAACATTTGCAAGCAAAGCTAGATGGGACCTTAGGGGCTATTGGTTTATTTATATGGGTTGAGTCAAGGGTAAAAAGCTTAGGTTCCTTTAGCGAGATGCCCCCATATGACTTAAGGTTAACAATCTTGGGTGAGCCAGCATCTTTTGATAACTTGAGTCGCCCCCCTTAAGGACTTGGGTTGCAGACTCATGTCAGATGAGTTCAGTGAGTATGACTAAAGGTGATAATACCAAATTAACCACCCTATGACTTGAGTGGAACCATGGTGGCAGTTCTTTGGTAGCATTGGCTAATAGGGACTAGTTGTATAAGTGTGATGAGTGTTGTGACAATACGATTGATATGTTGTTGTAATGGAAAGCACAAATAAGTATGTATAAAAAATTATTCTATTTGAGTTTGACTCCTCATGAACCAGAGATTCTCCCCAATGGAATCGCTAATCTATGGATATGTGAGTGGTGATCGTAACATACAAGAGATAGGTGATAGGGATATTTTGTTTTCTAAATGTTATTGATATAAGAGGGGCAACTTTATGGAGCCAACCTTGTGAGTTTGGAGTTGCCACTAAACTATAGTTGGGAAATATGAAATGAGTTAATGAAAACCCATTTCCCCTATCAGAGATTTTGGGTTTGGAGAGTCATCATCTACTAGACTATATTCTTTAATATACATATCTTATATCGCTTATCGTATTGCCCTAGTTTTGGTTTTGATTATGAATTTACCACACATGAATATTAGTCATTTTAAAATGGCATTGGATTAAAAATTGAAACGGGATAATTGGATTTGGTACTTTCATACATCAAATTTTGACTGTCCCCAAAAAGGTCCAGTGATGAAAACATCTCCCCGAATGCGACAAGTGTCTGTTCTTTCACACCACCTCTGAAGCGTGTCGTGAGTCTGTAAAATCTGAACCGAGCTTCTAAATAGCAAAATCAACCTCTGAGTCATTAAGTTGCACCTCAATTTCATGAACTACAAATTATCAGAGTGGTAAGTTGCTCGTTTAGAGCAAACGTCACTCAAAATGAGCAACTCATCAGACCGGTGTTCAGCTCATGAGACCGGAGTTCCACTTCACAAAATCAGAAGCTGATTTTTATAAAATGGACATCGAAAAAACATCCAAAAGGTCCAAAAACCCTAAAAACACCCCTAAAACAATGCAATCGGAGCCTGGGAAGGCCGCGTGACACATGGCCGAGCTCGTGATCATTTGCCCTAGTGCGCGTTCATAAGCGCAAAAGCGTATACACACGTGCCTTGGGACTTGTGATCACTTATTTTTTGACATGTTTCCCTATAAATAGTTTCTCTACCTCTCATTTTAAAAATGGAAAGAGTCAAGGGAGCCTATATAAACTGAAACACTGTCAAATTGAAGACTTAAGAGTCCTAATTTATACACTTTTAGCTCTCTTTCTACATTCTTCATAGGATTTTTTAGACCACTTTTGCTGCAAACCTACCCTCATCTTTGTCAAAGCACCCTTCAAAGGTATACAAATTTGCATTACACATGTCATTTTCAACCTCTTGACGAGGAAAGCTTGAAAATCACACGAAGCTAAAGCTTCAAAAACACCAAACAAGCTCAGTCGAATCTAAGGTCTAAATAATCATTTTTGCACATTTATTTTACTATCTTGAATTTTATTGTTATCGTCATTAACGGTTGAGAAATTATTATGATTGTATGACTCCAAACAGAAAGCGTCTGGCATCCCCCCAAGACCAATCATTTATCCCTATCCCAAAAACGGAACTGATGTCCCATCCAGCACAGTTGCCATGTCCCTCAAAATTAGAAAAATGTCCCAACCATGGACAAATGGTCGCTCACAGTGGCAACTTCACTAGGGACTCTGGTTAGAGAGATCAATTCAAAAATGACTATTTCTCATTGCATGATACTCAATCATATGGAACCCTTAACCATTGCATTTGCACTACACAATCACACGTGCACTCTTAGTCCCTATCAGCCGACAATGACAAAAAGTGATCCATTATGGTTCCACACGAGTCATAGGGTGATCGATTCAGATTTGTCACCTTTAGCCTTTACTCGTGGTTTTGCCAAAGTCATCTGACCAGAGTCTGTGACCCAAGTCCTTAAGGGGGGCGACCTGAGTTATCAAAAGAATGCTAGACTCACTAAGCGGAGTGTATAACCCTAGTCATGGGGGGCATTCTTGCTAAAGGACCCTTTAGCCTTATACCCTCAACTCAGCCCATGTAAATAAACCAATAGAAATCTCCACTAGGATCCCACCAAACTTTGCATGCTAGCCCTGATGCTATCAGTTTAACTTGACATTCATAAATGTTATGACGCTTTTAGTTTCCATCATCAATTGACGTCATTACATCCAATCTCATAGAGTGCTCACACTTAGACTGTGTGATCCTTGTTTACCTTGCATAAGCTCGATGTGCAAGGAATGATAAGAATCATTCACCTTAGTATGAATAGCCTGTGAGAACTTACGAATAGTGATATCTTTCAATGATAGAACCTACGAGCATCGTCCATTTGTCCTTATCAGATCAAACAGATAGGTCAGGAATTGGACTAGATTGTAGACATTTGTGTTGAAAGAATCAAAATGCAAACTATCAAATAATGATTTCATGCCTCTTGGTAAAAATATCAAATATCGATGTGGGGACATGAAACTGGACCCCTCTTATTGGCTATAGCCCCTACACACATGGGCGTGTAAGGACTATAGACGCCATTTATGACCCAATAACTGGTCCTCACATTGACATTATACACTTACCTCGAGTGCATTTAAGCATTGTTCCTTAGTTTACCTTTTGGTTCTTATCAATACAAATCAAAATAGCCTAGTCTGAGAGCGGAACCACGGTCCCATGTTGACTATCAGGTCAAAACCCACCTAAGAAAGAGATTTAATAACCTCGTGGAGTGATAAGGTTGGAAGCGAGAGCTTGCTTATGATTTGTTTGTTCCTTATGCTGGAAAAGCTAACAACCTCTTACATAATCATACATACATGACATACATATAGATAATATATACTAACCACATCTTTTTGTAGCCATTTGCATCCATCATAATAAGACTATGCAAGAGCACGTCATGCATACATGCTAATCGCATTCTTTTGCAGGCATATCCCATAAATGCATCATTCATCATTTGTTTATTCTATCTCACTGAGATCTTAACATGGGTGATTCAAAAGACACTTCATGTTAAAAATTTGAGGATAAGCTAAAAGAGGGGTTTCAGAAATTGCTTACTGACGGCACCATAGTAGAAATCCTCCAAGCCAAAATCAAAGCCACTAATGTTCAAACCAAAAACTCCCAAGAAAGAAACTGTGTTGCTACTCTCATAAATGAAGCATTTGCATCTGTCCACCAGCGAGCAAACAAAGGAAAGGGTGTCCTTCATACTCTTGTATAGATTGAAGATGATGATGAGTATTACCGTGCCTTTAAAACACCTCAACAACAAGTTGCTAAGATTACTGACTTGACCAAACCTAAATCAGTAGGGGAGGTCAAACTATTAGCCAACAGGATGGCTTAGCTAGAATTCACCTTCAAAGACAAAAGGTCTCAGGAATCCAGAAGCTTCATTGATTTAGCTTTGTTTAAAGATAAACCAGTTCCTGATGATTTCAAATTGCCAAACTTTGCCAAGATTGATGGAATTGGGGATCCGAGGGTCCATTTAAGGCAATACACCACAATCATGGCTGCTACTAAGCTTACAGAATCACAAATTATCCGATTTTTTTTTCACATCACTAGAAGAGGGACTAAGAGCATAGTTCTTTAACCTTGAGGATGAAATCAAGAGTGATTGGTTGTTATTGACTCAAAAATTCATCAAGCAGTATGAATACAACACTCAGTTAGATATAACTCATAGAGATCTAGAAACTACAAAACATAAGTCTGGTGAATCTTTCTCTGATTATGTTGCAAGATGGCGAGCCAAAGCTATCAAGATGAGAAATCATCCTTGAGGATGAGCAGATAAAGTTGATAATCAAAGGGTCATTACCCATTTCAGAAAATAGATGATCTTTTCCTATTACCCTGATTTTCCAGCACTTCATCAAGCTGGAATCAAAATAGAAGATGAGGAAACCCAACAACCCAGAAATACTTTTCACCAAAACACTCAACCTAGCACCCAAAATCAAAACACCTTCACCCGAACTGCCAAAATAAACCAAATTCAACCAGACACCTTCAGCCCACCATCTATCAATATCATCAACAAGCCACTAAGAAGATTTTCCAACTTCAACCTCCCACTATCCAAGGTCTTCCTAAGACTTCAACAAAAGAACCTCCTACAACCACGAGAACCAAAACCACTACCAAATCCTTTGCCTCCATAAATCAACCAGAACTTATTCTACCACTTCCACTAAATGCCCGACCATGCCACTGATACTTGCAGAACTCTCAAAAATGCAATCCAATACCTCATTAACTCAAAAAATATTGATGATCCTGAAAGACGACCCAATGTCAAAACCAACTCCCTTCCAAATTACCGAGCCATGCCTCCACCAACAATCAACATGATTTCATCCAGCCTGCCTGAAACTTTGACCGAACAATCTATCCAAGCCATTCAGGAAACCCCAGAAGAACAAGAGGCTAGAGCAAAAAAAGAATTCTTAATGATCTCAGAAGATGAACTCCTAAGTTTGATTCTTGACTGTTATGACTCCAGTGAAGATGAATGGGGCCCTTCCATATTTGAATATATTTCAATGCCCCGAGCATTCACTCCTCACTTGATGATGCAAAGGAGAGCTAGAGATGTAGCCCTTCCCATGAATGATGAAGTGATTAACTGCCCTTATCCATATAAAATAGATGAAGGCCTCAAAGTTGAGCAAGATAAACCCGAAGTGTGGGATCTATTGGGCTACCCATCTGAAAATTTTGACTACAAGGTCAAGTACAGTGCACCTTCAACAGCTCATGTCCTTCTAGAGGATATAGTGCCCTCAGGATGGGGAGAAGAGTTTGATAAAGAAGGCAAAATGACCAGGATCGTCCAATCTCCAAACCTACAAGTCATGGGAATTGACATTTGGTATGACTCTGATGAAGAAGTTAAAAAAGGCACAGATACCTAGGAACATGATGACTCCGAGATCATTGTCTGGAATAGGGGCAATAATGTAAAAGTAACCAATCAAGAGACACCACATAGCAAAAAGCAGATAGCTAAAAAACCTCTACCCTCAGTTAACCACGTAACTCGTAGTGAAAGAGTCTACCAACCTCCTGAAAAGGAAAAGGATGTCTCTAAAGGGAAAGAAATATCAAGTGATGTGACTCCGACCAAAGAAGAAGATGATTAGGTTCTCAAGCAGCTTAAGAAAACTCAAGCATAAGCTAGTATTTGGGATTTGCTCATGGCCTCTAAGAAGCACAGAGACGCTCTAATCAGGGCTCTTGATGATGCAAAGATCATGACCGATACTTCACCTTGCGAAATGATAGCTTCTCTAATGAAAGCCCCTTCTAATACAATCACCTTCTCAGATGAAGATCTGCCTCCTGAAGGAAGGGTCCATAACTGTCCTTTGTTCATACAGGCAATAGTCAGATCTAAGAAGACCTTATGTGTTATGGTGGATGATGGATCTACTATCAATGTTTGCCCTCTAAGGTTATTGCACAAATTCTAAATGAATGTTGAAGACCTAGAGGGATCTAACATGATTATTCGAGCTTATGATGACTCTAAGAAACCAGTCGTATAGACTTTCAAAACAGTAGTCACTGTGGGGGATATTGAATCAGTAGTAAAGTTCACCATTCTAGATATTCCTCCAATCTTTTCCCTGCTATTAGGGAGACCTTGGTTCCATCCATTAGGAGGCATACCTTCTACCATACACCAGAAGATCAAATTCCCACTCAAAGACAAAGTTGTCACCATTCCGGCTGAAACCAACAACGTCATCACTTGTTTGAATATAGTGCCACCAGGCTTCCAGATGTCTGTAATCCATGAAGATTGGGTCGACCCAAAAGTTGCTACAATGATGAAAAAGATGCAATACCTACCCAGAACTGGACTGGGTGAAAGGCACATTGGAGTCACAGAATTCCCTGGTTTTTTAGGATAAACCAGCAAACATGGCTTGGGGTATAATCCTGAGAAGGACACTGGAACTAAGAAGTCCACCTCTTTTATTCCAGAAGGCTCAACTGAAGTCTACCAGGGACAGACTGAGAAGTGGGAAAAGGAAGGGGTTGAGAAACCTAGCTTTGAAATCTTCAACGATGTTATTGACTCTACTAAAGGAAAACGCCCACCAGAAGATATCACTAAGACTAATATTAATGAACTGATGAAGAATCTGGGATTAAAATCTAAGACTGAGACCCTTAACTGTTAGGAAGTTGCTACCATCCTTAAATAAAGCATTGACGACATTCTGTTTGAAGACATTGCTACTAGAGATGATCTCTGTACTTTTCCTTTATTCAAAATTGATGACGTAATGAACTCTAAAGTTAATGCAATGAAATCAAATTTTGCTTACTTGTTCGATGTGCTTTCTGATGGTAGTGTGCATTACATTGATCAAAATACTTGCATATTTGACATTCATTCCATATGCACTGAACCATTTAATATTTGTACAGAAAATGAACCACACATTTTGCATATTTCGAAAGATGTTACCCCTGAGGAGAGGAGAGAAATTGAAAAAATATTAATAATATATTCAAAAGTATTTTCTTAGACATACGAAGACATGCCTGGCATTAATAAAGACATCGCTTAACACTACATTCCTACCAAAGAAGGGTGTAAACCAGTAAAGCAGAAGATGAGAAGACTCAGACCCGAATGGGCCCAATTAGTAAAAGAAGACATCGAAAAGCAAATTAAGGATAAGTTCCTAAAGGTGGTATATTATCCAGAGTGGTTAGAAAATGTCATGCCAGTGCCGAAGAAAGATAGAAGGATCATAATTTGTGTTGACTACAGAGATCTAAACAAAGCATGCCCAAAGGATGACTTCCCTTTACCTCATATAGATGTGTTGATAGACAACGCTGCCTCTTACGCAATGTATTCCTTCATGGATGGATTTTTTGGATACAATCAGATTCTGATGGCCATCATCAACAAAGAAAATACGTCCTCCATAACAGAATGGTGTAATTACTGTTACAAGGTAATGCCTTTCAGTTTGAAAAATGCAAGTGCAACCTACTAAAGAATGGCAACAACTATGTTTCACAACATGATACACAAAGAGGTCAAAGTGTACATAGATTATATGCTGGTTAAGTCAGAAACAAGAAAAGGGTACCCAGCTACTCTCAAAAAATTCCTCAGAAGGGTTAAAGGCACAACCTCAGGCTTAATCCCAAAAAGTGCATATTCGGGGTGACTTCAGACAAGATGCTGGGATATATTATCAGCTTAAATGGAATTGAAGTGGATCTAGATAAAGCGAAAGCAATCAGAGAAATGCCATTGCCAAAAATAGAGAGAAATCAGAGGGTTTCTAGGGAAGCTACAATTCATAAGTAGGTTCATCGCCAAGTTAACAGCAGTTTGCAAGCCCATTTTCAAGCTACTTATAAAAGATCAGCCAGTCATATGGAATGAACAATGTCAACTAGCATTTGACAAATCAGAAACTACCTAGCCAATCCACCAGTTCTAAAACCACCTAAGTCTTAGTTGCCATTAACCTTTTACCTAGCCATTGAAGGGAATGCAATCAGTGTAATGCTAGCCCAAGAGGGAGAAGAGAAAGCAGAGCATAAAGTCTACTACCTGAGCAAGAAAATGTTGCCTTATGAGGAAAAGTATAGTCAAGTCAAATAGATATGTCTAGAAATGGTATGGGCAATGAACAAGCTTAGACACTATTTCAATCATACAAGATTCAAGCTGTGTCAAAAATGGATCCTATGAAGCATCTCTACAAAGCTCCGTCGCTAGTGGGAAAACTCACCAAGTGGCTTATTCTACTCACAGAATTTGATGTGTAGTATTTGACTAAGAAGATAGTGAAAGGGAGAGTAGTCACTGAATTCCTAACCCTCAACTTGATTCCAGATTCAGAAGAAATTCAACTAGTCTTCCCAGATGACCTCAGCATGGCCATCAAGGTACAGGCATGGCGTTTGTACTTCGATGGGGCAGTCAATCAATTCAGAGTAGGAGTTAGGATTATACTCCTAACACCAGAAGGTGAAGTGGTGCCGATTGCTAAGAAGCTAGCGTTCAGGGTGACAAACAATAAGGCAGAATATGAAGCATGTGCACTTGGCATGGAAGCTTTGATAGCTCTGGGAGTGATAGAAGTTGAAATATTTGGGGATTCCATATTGGTAATCAATCCGACAATAGAAGAATGGGAACTGAAAGAATAACACTTGAGGCCATATTTGAGCCATTTGCAACAACTCGCCTTATCTTTCCAAAAATGCAAATTCATCCATCTCCCTAGAAACCACAACCAAATGGCTGACACACTCACTTTTTTAGCATCAATATAGGAAGGACTAGCCAAAATTCCCATGAAGCCTCTAATCCTACTCAAATTAGAGCAACCTAGCCACAAATGTCTCAGAATAGCAGAAATGAAAGCAGACAACAAACCCTAGTTCTACGATATACAACAATACCTCACAAAGAGAATTTACCCTGAGAAGGAAGTCAAAAAAGACAAGGCAGTCATCCGACAATTGGCATCAAAATTCACATCACACCAGGGTGTATTATACAGAAGAACTTCAGACAGGATACAACTCAGATGTCTTGATGAGACCAAAACTGCTAGAGCAATGGAAGAAGTACATGAGGGTGTAAGCACCCAATTTCGGGATGACTAGAGCATGGATACGACAGAGGACCCGATGATGAAAATAGACTGTGAAATTAGATTTATTGAATCTTATTTATTGGTTTTGAACTAAATTGTAAATTATTTTTAAGACTTATTTTAAATTTTATTTATTTTATTTATCTTTTTAATAAACTTTTAAAAAATATAAAAAGTAAATTTAAAAAAAAAATTAAAAAAAAGGGGCCAAAGTTGGTCCAACTTCGGCCAGATGATTTTTAATTTTGAAAAGTGGCCAAATATGGCCACAAATGGCCCTTTTTTTTTTGGAAATCTGTATTTCCGACCGGAAATACAGATTTTCGGTTAGAAATAGGCCACTTCCGCTTTTTTTTTTGAAATTTTTTTATATTTTTTTATTTGTTTATTTATTTGTTATTTATCTATAGATTTTGATTAGTTGTTATTTTGATAAATATTTTGTTTTATTAGATAAATATGTGGATAAATTTATTTTTTTTAGGATAAATAGTA
>CATIWM010324537.1:0-12654 GCA_949671775.1 Mallotus repandus | reverse complement strand
AAGAGTTTGATCAATCAATTAAATGCAATTGGATTTATGCTTTAAGCAATGATTCTAGCATATCATGAAATCTAATTCCACCAAGGGTTTAATTATTAATTTATACTTAATTAATATGAGATATTAATTAGAGTATTAAATAAATAATTTATGTTTTTTCTAATTAGACTTAGATTAATGGCCTAAAAGAGTTTTGGACCAAAGATTCATATGAGATTTTAAAAAGCCCATGAACCTAACTTGAGCCCATTTGTCAAATAGATTGGGCTTAGGCCAAGTGTTGGCCTAATTGCTAAGCCCAAATCCATGCGAACATGACATGGTCAAAATTTGTCATGTTAGGGATGCATTATCCTTTATGTGTATAATGTTGATTATGGACATGATAAGCATTAAGCTTGGCTTATTAGGCTTGTCATGTTAGGCACACATTATATCACGTGTTTATAAATTTGACTAAAGGTAAAGATAAGGATTAGGTGACTTGATTAAGTTTAGAGAATGTATGTGGACATATACATGAGATGTATTAATTCTCTATATAATTCTTTGTGGCCTAGATAAGCATACAAGTTGTATACATATCATGATGAGTTCATCATGATGAGCTGTATACTTATTATGAAAAATCATATACATGTAGTGTAAGAGATTATGTCATTAAAGTTAGCTTTCTCTACATATAAATATATAACCTAAGAAATGTTCTTAAGGTTAGAAAATTGAGAGTTTTGTGTAGAGACATAAAAAAAAAGGACAAACAACATATACACAAAATAAACCCAAATTATACTTGCAAGAGATTGAGTTAGTGCAAGACGAGGGTCACTAGAGAGGAAACTTGCAACTAACCAAATCAAGGTAAGTAGGTGACTTGGTGAAACATTGGTGTTTTAAGCTAGAGGCCTGACACTTGGGAGGCTAGGGCATATGATTCAAGAGTTGAACCTACCTTCATCAAAGCTTGTAGATATTGTAGTGGTCTACATCAAACTTAGGAGTTTGTAAGTATTCCTAAACTTAGAATTCCTAGGTTATTGTTTACATTTTGTTTTAATATTTAGCTATATGTTAAATGCAAATTGGATCATTGGGATTAGAATTCTTCATGTGATGAAGGGTTATGTAAAGCAAAATTTTTGTAATTTTCTCTACTTAGGCTTGTGCTCACCACAAATGTCTTTGATGCCTAAGTAGTATAACCCTATTTAGGGCTTGTGCTCAACACACATGAAAGTTGCATAACTCTTTCCTAACAGTGGTATCAGAGCCCTTTTTGCACTTTACACATGCTAAATTGATTGTTGATTGCAAGTGTTATGATTATATTTAATGTTAATTGAAATTTTTATGGGTTAATATGTGTAAAAATTGGCCGAAAATTGGTTTAGGGGTGCTAACAATCGTGAGGAGTGGCCTCTGGATTGTGAGCAGCCTGTAAATGCCTTATAGCCATTTTTAGCCGAACCACTCATGAGCGCTCCTCACGATCATGAGGAGCTCGTGAGGAGCACTTCTATAACTTATAAACATCATTCTTTGATGTTTACATGCATTGCAAATTAATCTGGACTTGCAAAAGTTTCATTTTACTTAATTTTTGCTTGTTATATATACAAGGAATGACTATGGACTTAGATTACATCCTATGGTTTATAATAATAATTAATTTTATTATTTGGCATGTAATTAAATGTTAATTACATAGAATTAGGATGTAAAATTTGCCTTGGAATGCCAAGAATTAAATGTAATTCACAATAGTTGTGACATGGAGCTTGAAGTGTTTAAGTTATAGACTTAAAGAGACGGTGACAAGGAGATTCATACCTTGAAGAATTTTCTAGGGCTAAACCATTTTGTAACTTATTTTAAGAGTTAAAATAGGTATAGGAGAATCCCATGATCACTTCTTATCTATGCATCCATTTTGCATGTTCTATGTATATATGTGATATATATGTTGAAATATGCTATATGCATATGTGATATATATACATGTAAAAATGCCATGCAATATATATATGTTATATATATATAATTGGCTAATGTGTAAAGTGAGACCTTAATTAAAGACCCAAAAATCTTCTAAACTAAATTTAGGTCTAAGCTCTCCATTGGAGCAATAACTTGCATGTTTTAGGATTATGTGCATCGGCTATGGATATATAGGGGTTTACATAAGGCTTAAGAGATTCATGTAGTGTTATTGTTAAGCATGAGATGTTGTGGGTGAATGGATACACTATAGGCCAAAAATGGCAAATAGGAGTACTTGAGGTATATCGTGTTCAAATCCATACATTTCACTGATCCAATGGTGTGGACCTAACTAATGCTAAAGAATAAGAACGATAATATGTACCTGAGGCCCGCAACATTAGGAGCCAGATTGATGGAACCTCATATGAGATGTGATAAACAAGAGTTGTCCACTTAATGAGAACTAATATTCTAAGAATGGTAATGTGTACTTGAGGGATTTTAGTGACCCATTAAGAACTCTATCACCCACTAGAAATCCATCTAACAAGGGATTTTTGTTTCCTACTTTGGAAGTGTAGGATTTGCCAAGATAGTGGAAGGCCATTACAATTAAAGACCAAATCTAATGGTAATAACAACAATGCCATATAACTAATTAATCTTATTACATTTGCAGAAACTTGATAATATGAAACCATCAAAGCCACTTTTAATCACACTTGACCAACATCGGCTCACGGGCCCTAATTTCATTGATTGGCTAAGGAACCTAAAAGTTGTTTTAGCTTTCGAAAAGATTCTATATGTTTTAGAACAATTCCCACCACTTCCCCAAAATGCTTTCTAAGAGGAGCGAGACACTCTAGAAAAATGGAAAGATGATGATAGACAAGCACGTTGCATAATGTGGGCTTCTAAGAGCACCGAGATCCATTGATAACATGAGAATTTCACAAGTGTAAAAGAAATCCTACTTCACCTACAAGAGTTGTTTGTGAACATAGTAGGATTGCTAGATATGAGACATCAAAGCAGTTTTTTCATGCTAAGCTGAAGGAGGGTGAGGATGTGGGAGTCCATGTGAACTCCATGATTAGATTGATTAAGGAGCTAGAAAGTCTAGACTTCACTATGGACTTCCACCTCCAAGTAGATTTGATCCTTCAATCCCTTCCTAAATCTTTCTTTAAACCATTGCAAATTTCCATATGAATAAAATAGAGTGTACTCTTATGGAGCTTTTGAACATGTTTGTGACGGCCCAAAAGGCTATCCAAGGGAACAAAGGGAAGGAGGTTGCACTTATTGCCTCTTCTAGTAGGACTAAGAAGAAAGGAAATAAGAAGAAGAAAGGCAAAACAAGTGTTATCAAGCCCACAGGTGGTATAGCTAAGAAGAAGGGCAAAGCAATTGTGAGGGAAGAGCAAGGTAAGGAAAAGTGTTTCCATTGCCAAGATGAAGGACATTGAAAGAGGAATTGTCCTAAGTTTCTTGAGTCTCTCAAGATAGAAGAAAAGGGAAAGTAAGGAGAAGGTGAGACTTTCTCAAATTTATTTGCTTCTAAATGTTCTAAGAACTTATCTAATACATGGGTATTGGATACAAGTGCTAGTTCTTATATTTGTTCATCCTTGTAGGATCTAGCAAATGAGAGAAGGTTGAGGCCTAATGAAGTGACCTTAAAGCTTGGAAATGGTGCAAGTGTTGTGGCCAAGGCTATATGATCCACTTCTATTGATTTGTATAATCATATTTTGGTACTGGATGATGTATTGTATATACCTAATGCCTATAAAAAACATTGTCTTTATTTCTAGTTTGACTAGAAATGGTTATGAATTCCATTTTAAAAGAGACGTTATAATATTTACTTTGGAAGTGAAATGGTAGGCATGGGTTATTTAATAAAAGGTTTATATTATATTAATAATATGTCCAATGACGATGAGCCTTAAACTAATGTGAGTGATGTAAATGCAATGCTAATTAAAAATGCCTCTAACTCCAAATGTCTATAGTACTTGAGTCATATTATGGAAGATAGGATCAATAAGTTAGAAAGGATGGGAATCTTGAGTAATTTTAAATCCACATTCAATATGACTTGTGAAGCTTGTCTTCAAGGCAAGATGACTAGATCACCATTTGTTGGACAAATGGTAAGAGCTAAAGATATGTTGGAAATCATACATAGTAATGTATGTGGACTATTTTCTGAAAGGGTAGAGGTGGTTTCTACTACTTTATAACCTTTGTAGATGATCTATGATGAGCTATACTGATCTTCCCATTTTACTTTGGGGTTATGCACTCCAAATAGCCTCTTACATCCTTAATCGTGTTCCATCCAAATCTTTTTCTTCTACACCATATGAGATATGACATGGTAGAACACCAAGTCTTAAACATGTTAAAATTTGAGGATGTCCAGCTTTTATCAAAATGTTAAAATTAGATAAGTTGGATGTGAAATTGATTAAAGAAAGGTTTGTTGGATATCCTAAAGATAGTTTAGGGTATTATTTTTATCTTATTGCTGAACAAGTTGTTGTTGTAAGCAGAGATGCTATTTTCCTTGAGAAATAGTTTCTTAAGGAAGGTGGCAAAGGAAGAAAGATAATGTTAGATGAGGAGTCATCTAAAGAAGCCCAAAAAATTGATCAAATGGACATTGATCAACCTAAAGAGCCTATCCTAATTGAGAATGTTGTCGTACTGACTCCTAGAAGGTCTAGTAGGATATCTCATCTTCCAAAGAGATATGGTTTTCTTTGTATACAAGAGTTGCATATTCATGAAGAAACCAATTATGTTGATGATCCTACTACGTATGAAGAAGCTTTATGTGATAAAGATTCTTCGAGATGGCTTGAGGCTGTGAAAGCCAAAATGGATTCTATGTATGCAAACCAAGTCTAGACACTTATTGTTCCTCTTGAGGGCATTATACCCGTTGGGTATAAATGGATCTTCAAGAGAAAGATTGGTGCAGATGGAAAGCTAAAGACCTATAAAGCAAGGCTTGTAGCGAAAGGGTTTCGCCAAAGGTAAGGGGTCGACTATGAGGAGACTTTCTCCCCAGTAGCCATGCTTAAATCTTCTTACTATAGCTGCACATCATGATTATGAGGTTTGGCAAATGGATGTCAAGACTGCCTTCCTTAATGGTTATATTGAGGAAGACATTTTCATAGATCAACCTTGGTTTTAAATTCAAGGATAGCTCAAAAGTGTGCAAGCTTAATCGATCTATCTATGGTCTAAAGTAGGCTTTAAGGAGTTGGAATCATCATTTTGATGAGGCTATTTGTTCTTATGGTTTCTTAAAGAATGATAATGAGTCATTTGTTTACAAGAAGGTTAGTGGGAGCCAACTCACTTTCCTAGTCTTGTATGCGGATGGCATTCTACTAATTGGAAATGATGTTAGTGTGATAACTTCTATGAAAATATAGTTTTTTAAAACCTTCTCGATGAAAGAATGAGGGGAAGCAAGCTATATTCTTGAGATTCGACTCTATAGAGATAGATAGAAGAGAATGATAGGTTTATCCCAAAGTCTTTACTTGGAAAAGGTGTTGAAGAGGTTCAACATGCTTGATTCCAAGAGAGGATTATTACTATTTAGGCATGGTATCCATTTATCCAAGGGTATGTCACCTAAAACGCCTTAGGAAATGAAACAAATGGCTAAAGTTCCTTATGCTTCGACTATAGGAAGCTTAATATATGCTATGTTATGTACGAGGCCTAATATTGCCTATGCTATTAGTGTGATTAGCAGGTTTTAATCCAATCTAGATTTGGAACATTGGATAGCTATTAAGGCAATCTTTAAGCACTTAAGAAGGACTAAAGATTTAGTCTTAACTTATGTAGGAGGTGATCTACAAGCAGATGGCTTCATAGATTCTGATTTTTAATCAGATATGGATGATAGAAAGTATATCTCTAGGTTTGGTTTTGTTTGTAATGGAGGAGCTGTGAGTTGGAAGAGTTCCAAACAAATCATTAATGTTGATTCCACTACAAAGGCCAAATATATAGCCACATCGAATGCTGCTAAAGAAGCTATTTGAATTAAAAAGTTCATTACTAAACTAGGAGTTGTTCCTTCCATTGAGTCACTGATTCCTCTCTATTGTGATAATAATGGAGCCATTGCTTTGGAAAAGTAATTGAGGTCTCACCAGAAATCCAAACACATAGAAAGGCACTTTCATATTATCAGAGAACTTTTTGGAAAAGGTGATATCATCATGCAAAAGGTTGCTTTAGCTGATCATGTCGTTGATCCACTTATTAAAGCATAAACGCAACTATAACTAGATCAACATTTTGAGAAGATGGGTTTAAAATACTGTAATGATTGGCTTTAGTGCAAGTGGGAGATTGTTAGTATAGGTGGTATGCCCTAAAGGCCAATCACATATTTTAACATTGCAAATTATCCCAAATGGTAATAAAGAATATTCTTTTATCTAAAGTTTTTATTTAATTGAATAGTAATCCATTAGCATAATATTAAATAAATTTATTATTAAGAGTTGATCATATGAGTGATAAATTTATTAGTACATATGCTATAAAATGTTCATAGTCAATAAATCAATATTTGGGTAATAATAATTTGACTATCACCTCTGTCTATTTTCCTTGATTAGTATGTGATACTAATAGTGGGAGGTAGTGAGTCTCATGTTACTTTATATGAGATATCAGAATAGACATGTGGATACTCATATAATGGGTGGATCGAACAATGACATTAGATTTGTGATCGTAAGGATATTCATTTATAGTCAACGATCATAATCTAGGTTATAATGGCGTATATAGTCCTTTGACCTAAGGTGACATGGTCATCCACATTTAAGTTGTTAGGGTTTGTTACTCTTTATATACTTGTGTTAATCACACATGGGTATATAGTGTGTGATGGCTCTAATTGGTTAAATGTAGGGATGAGTGTTCAACCAAGATGAGATTTATTGCCTGAAGTGAACTAGGATAAGATCCGATACTATCTAAGTTTGTTCTTGATGAATAAGTTCCTGGCCAGGACAAACATAAAACAGTCCGAAAGAGTTAGTGCGATAAATGTATCATTAAAATTAAAATTAAGATGATGTAACAAATAATTCTAAATCCAAAACTTATAAAGCTTTTCAAGCTGTCCCTCCTATATCAATGATAATCGAAATTAAATATTCCTATTGTCTGTGTCGTGCGTGTCCACTAATAACAACTAATATAAGGAAAGTAAGTATTTTTAAAAGGCCTCGGAGAGTCGGATGGTCAATATTTTGTTAACACTTAAAAGAAAGCATATTGATCTACAGCTTAGGTCGACAATGATGCATCTTAATCCAAGGCCTTTATACCTACTTAAAAGGAGATTTATAGGTAGCTAGGATGATGAAATCGTCATGCTAATTAAATAATTATATATAATATTTAATCAATAAAAAATTACTAAATCTGTCAACTTCTCATTACCTCTCTTTCTGATTGGCTACCGTACAAAACTACAACATTATTCTGCTGGGGATAACAAGTGTATCTGTCCACAGCAGTAATGTCAATGTTAATTAATTTAATTTATTAATCAAGAGAATGAAACCTTGCAAAGGAAAATTCCCATTCGAACCTATCCTTTTTATTGCCCTGTGAGTCAACTAGGAATTGATCCATATAGTTGTCATACGCTAAACAATTATGGTGCAACTTTATTTTCTTTATTTATCCTTTTTCTTTTAAAAATAAAATTAGTGTTTTAGCTTACTGTCTATTTCAATAAAAAGAGAGCACACAAAACATTTAGGTTCTGTTTGTTTGGTAAAAAAATAATGGTGAACGATTTTAATTTTTATTATTTAGTTGGCTAAAATTAATATGAAAATAGAAATGTGATTCTCCAACAAATAAAAATCACAAATTTTATCTTGTTTTTAAGAAATGATTTTTGATTTCTTCGAAAATTAAGTCAAATCAATTATAAATTGATCAAATATTTAAATATTAAAATTTATTTTTAAAATTTATAAATAAATCCTATAAATTAATAAAAAATATGCATTAAATGTTTGAATAAAAAAATTTATCAAAAGTATATAATTTTTATAATTTTTAAGAGTATAATAATATTTTTACAAATAAATATTTTAAAATATTTTATAACACATAAATATAATATTAATTTTAATATATAAAAATAATTACAATGCTATTTTTTACATATAAAAAAATAATTATAAAAATATTTTTTCATAAAAAAAGTTGTTAAATAATATTTGATTCTCATTGTTATTACTATTCCCTAGAGAACCAAACAATTTCTTCAAATTTTTATCCCCTTTCCCATTTCTTCCCCGATTTCAATTCCGATTTCGGAGTATGAATCAACACCCCCTTAGATTATTCTCTCTAAAAAAAAACATTTAGACTCTAGGATCCCTTGTTTTTTAAAAAATAGATTTTTATTTTCATTTTTAATATTATAATGAAGAAAAATATTTTATAACACATAATTATAATATTAATTTTAATATATAAAAATAATTATAATGCTATTTTTTACATATAAAAAAATAATTATAAAAATATTTTTTCATAAAAAAGTTGTTAAATAATATTTAATTCTCATTTTTATTACTATTCCCTAGAGAACCAAACAATTTCTTCAAATTTTTATCCCCGATTTCAATTCCGATTCCGGAGTATGAATCAACACCCCCTATAAGCACCCAATTTCGGGATGACTAGAGCATGGATGCGACAGAGGACCCGCTGATGAAAATAGACTGTGAAATTAGATTTATTGGATTTGATTTATTAGTTTAGAACTAAATTGTAAATTATTTTTAAAATTTATTGTAAATTTTATTTATTTAATTTTTTGATTAAATAAATATTTTTACAAATAAATATTTTATAACACATAATTATAATATTAATTTTAATATATAAAAATAATTATAATGCTATATTTTACATATAAAAAAATAATTATAAAAATATTTTTTCATAAAAAAAGTTGTTAAACAATATTTGATTCTCATTTTTATTACTATTGCCTAGAGAACCAAACAATTTCTTCAAATTTTTATCCCCTTTTCCATTCCTTCCCCAATTTCAATTTTGATTCCGGAGTATGAATCAACACCCCCTTAGATTCTTCTCTCTAAAAAAAAAACATTTAGACTCTAGGATCCCTTGTTTTTAAAAAAAATAGATTTTTATTTTCATTTTTAATATTATAATGAAGAAAAATATTTTCATAAATTATTTGCAAATTGTTTAGAGCACAAAATTATTGAGAAAAGTAATTTTTGTCAAAATATCTATTTAAGTTATAAAAATAAATTATTAGAAATGCTGAATTTTTAAATCAGTGGATTTCACTTTTATATGTCATTTGAAAAAATTAAGAAATTATATATTTATAAAATATAAAATTAGAAATTAATATTTAACTAAAATGAGTTTTTAAATATTGTATTTTTTATTGCACTAGTGTACATCACCTGTTTCACATGAAGTTTCTTTTCATAATTGGGCTCTATTTTAGTTTTAAATTAAATATTGTTACATGATTTATATATACATTAAATGTTGAATTCCTATAATTTCTTTTTCAGTATTCTCTTATTTTGACTCATGTGTAAAATTATTAATTTTTCTTAAAACATTAATAAAACTCCTTATTTTAATAGCATTTCTAATGTCTTATACTGCACATGTAAAATTGCTTCATTCCACCACAAAACTCTTTTCTCTTATACTTATAGTAGGAAAAAGTACAAAAAAGTACGACCAAATACCTCATTTTTATCTTTGAACTTTACTTATTTGGTCAATTTCACCCATTAAACTTTCATTTTTATCTATCACGCTTTTTAACTTTTATTTTGTTCCCATATAATCCCTCATTCATACTAAAAATGCACGTGTAATGAACGTGCAATGACATGGACAAGAATTATAACGTCGACAATGAAGTGGCCAAAGTGAAAAGTAAATAACTAAAGTTAAAAACTAAGCTAACTGTAAAAATGAAGGTGGAAAACAAAAATCCCTAATGTTAACTAAAATACCCAAATCTCAGAACTAGGGTTCAAAAAATCCATAATATTGTTCAATCAAATTCATCCCAGAGCTATGCCTTTTGTTGATTTTTCTTTTTCATTGTGGCAAATACTTTGGTCAGTTGCATATGGGGTGAAGAACTTGTAAGGCTTAATTGGAGGTCGTTGTTAAGAGTGTAATAGAGTCTGTTGTTAAAGCACTTGTGTAACATATCTCACAGGCATTATTGTTACTATCAAGGTTGCAATTACTTTATAGAAAGTGAAAGGTGCAATTTTTACCCTCATTTCTACAGAATGACTGTAGTGCATGCACTAGTATTTTTGTTGTTTGAAAATAAATTAGGGTTTATGTTTATAGTGTAAGTTGTAATAGGGAATAGGTTTTTTGGATTATTTTATTCCACGTGGTCCTTGATTCTTTGCTTGTTAAGAGTAAAAGTTTTGGCCTTTTCTTTTGCTTTTTCTTTTGCCTTTGTATAATAATTTATAAATTTCTTATTTTTTGACTATATGGACAAATATATTAGAGTAAAGTGGCATTATTGGGTTGTATTTGTGAGAGACTCGAGGTCAAAATATATAGGTGGGGAGGTAACAATGACAACCACAAACTATGATAAGTTGAGTATACCAGAGCTTATGTGGTATACTAGGGATTTTGGCTATAACACTGTGGAAGCTATATATTATAAGGATAAACAAGGTGTTGATTTCATATTTGTAGATATAGACTTAATTATACCAGAAGTGTCAAAGGATTTTAAAGATGGAGAGACTATTAATTTATATGTTAGCCGCATTATTGACACTGCTATATTGGCAGATGGCAAAAATAACTATAAGGTAAATAATGATGCATCTGAGTCTAGAGAATCATACTTTATGGTAGGGAACTTGACTGTGTCTAAATAATGATAGAATGGTAGGCAGTTGTTGGGGTTATTTTTCAAAACCCTAATAGCCAATGATGAAAAAGCTGAAACATCTCATCATACAATTAATTTGATAATCATTCAAACCATTTCAAAACCAACCGAATCACTAAAACCTTACCCGATCATCAATTGTACCTTTCTAAGACTTAAATAACCATATCAAACCTTAACCAAACCATTTTGGTATTGAGAATGAGGTTTGAGAAGGATAATGAGAGAGAAATTTACCTGAATTATGTCTTCTAAGCCAATAAGTATAGTCCTATGCAAGGACTATTTACAGTCTGTATTCTATAGTTTTTAGTCTGGTTTTAATTCATGAAGCTTAGGTTTTAACCTTTGGAAGCCCTAAGAACAAAAGTCAAACTTTGGTAAAAGAGACTTTTCAGTGGTCAAATTGAGCTTTCAGAGTTGAATTTTAGTCTAAAATTGTCTTCTAAAATTCCAGTATGTCAGTGGGTCCCATTTGACAAAAAAGTTAAATTTTAACCTCCGGTGGTCAAATCGGGCCCCACAACTGTCCACCTCACTCATCTTTATCTAAAAATGGACACTTGTTAAAAAAGGCACTTTCCAAGTTTAGGATATTCCAAATTTGGAACATACTAAGACATGTGTCAACCTTATAGAGGAAGGGGATATATTATTACATAATAACCTTGAATATTCTTACTTATTTACACTAAATGCCACTAGCCTAAATGCCTATAAATAGAAGCTTTGAGGAAAGCTTTTAGGGGGCTTTTTAGCATTTCTTTGTTAAGAGAAAATTCCAACACAAAAAACTAAAAGATCTTCAAAAATTTTCTCTAAAAAGCCTTAGAAAAATAGTAGGAAATTATGCCATAATATTTCTAGACCTAATTTCTATCTATTTTCTTCTCAATTCAGTTCAAAAATACCAAAATCAAAAACCTAATTTCATAAACAAGCTCCTATAAAATCATTCAACTCAAACCAAAACCAAATTGTTCATTCAAACTTACTAAAAACCACATTTTACCCTTTAAGCTCAATCTCAATTCTCTTCACTCAATTGTTGTTTTTTTGGTGAGTTCTTGCCCAAATTCTGAGGCTAAACACTTTTAAGAACATTATATTCATTTATTCTCATCTCAATTCTAGGATTTGGGGCTTTAAAGTTGATTTTTAAAAGTAAAAAATACCAAATTTGTACTGTTCAGGGATGAACAACTAGATTTGGCTCATGAATAGCCAAACCGGCTATTCATGCCCCAAATACAACTATTAAGGCCTCTCAGATCGACTATTGAGGCCTTAAATCTAGCTGTTCAGGTGGCTAATCTGACCATCCACTCCTCTGCACAGGGTTCTCAAGGGTTCACACTTGCTTAAGCATTATTCTAACCCTTCCCTAATATCTTAGGATGATGGAATTGAAGTTTTTCAACATATTTTTCTATTTTTAAGTGATTTTACATTGATTTTCCTTTTATTTCTTTAAACTTTACTTTGAAAGCTTTTAAGTATGATCATTGCTCTTGCTTTTAAATGATGATTATTATTGTGTTTGTTGATGTTTGTGTGATTTCTAATTGAATGTTTTGTTGGTTTTTTTTGAGTTTTTTTGTTTGTTTTAATGTGAATACTTGTTTGAAGTCTTGTCTAATATGTATTGTGCC
>CATIWM010324479.1:0-18367 GCA_949671775.1 Mallotus repandus | reverse complement strand
TTTTTCTTTTCTTTAGCTTTCTGTTCTGTTCGGTTTTTGGTCTTTCGGCGTTTTCTTTGTCGTTTCAATTTACGGTTTTTGGCGTTTTCCTTATTATGTCGTTTTCTGAGCATTTTGTCGTTTTCCTTTTTAGGGATTTTTTCCCCATGAATTATCATGCAACTATCGACGTTTTAAGGAAGTTCGATTTTGTTTTTTTTACAATGTTTTTAGGTTCGGCAATTTGAGGAAGGTCTGCGAGGGTCATGGCATCCTGGAGTGGTCGTTAATGTCTCTAATTTTCGCCGTTCTGTTGAATATGATGAACTTTTGTCTGAAACGGGTGACTCAAAGCTCATCGAGTCCATCACTGTCACTAAGCCAATTGAAGGCATTCAGTGTCACCAAGTACCTTCAGCATATCGTGGACACATTCGACCTCTGCCACCGTCATCTGATACTTGTGAAAAGTTTTCATTTGGGGTCTGTGTTGATGCCATGTTTGAGGATGCATGGTGGGAAGGCGTAGTGTTAGATTGTCACAATGATTCAAATGAGAGGTTAGTGTTTTTCCCTGATGAGGGCGACGAGAAGAAATTTAGTATCAGTCAATTACGTATGACTCGAGATTGGGACGAGTTCTCGGGTATTTGGTGCGACCGTGGTGTTTGGATACTGGTGCAATTAGCAATGGGGCTCGAAGGAGATGTTTCTAGCTGTCTAAAGAATCTTTGGTTTCACTTGCAGTTAAATGATGGCTTCAAGAAAGTAGTATCAGATTGGGCTTGTGGTGTCCAAAATGTGTGGAGGAATTACGTCATGGATACTGCACTTGTATTAAATATTAATCCTAAACTGTCCGCTGCTGCGGACAAAAAAGGAAATAAAAGAAAAGACTCTCACTGTGCCTTGACCATCGTTTCAAGTCAAAACAAACAAGTGAATGATTCTACTCTTGAATGCAGTAGAAAGAGATCTTTGATAATAAAGTTTAGGTCTAAGCAGGCAATACTGAATATGGATGTTTGTACAAAGCCTACACAGGATAAACAGGTTGATCACACGCGATCTCTTAAAGATCGCGAAGGTGGTGATAATCTGTGGTCTCATGTTAGGGGAGGGAGGAATTTGAACAAGCCCGGACGGATAACAATAAATCTTCTTGAGCGCAGCCAAAAGCTAAGAGAAAATAGGTCTGTGCATGTTAATCTTAATAAGCATGAAAAATGCTCATCAACGAAGAAAAAGGTATCAAAACAATTTCAGCAGGCCAATTCAAACTTTAAGCCTCAATCTAAGGCAAAAGAGAAGGTCTTGCATGCTAAAGCAATTAAAAAACATGCAAGGAATATTACACCTGAAAGCGTGATCTCTCATCCTGGGAAGCGTAAAAGGAAAAGGAAATATTCTTCTTGCTTAGGTGACACGATATGTGGTTTTTGTCACTATGGGGGTGATCTTATCTTGTGTGACGCATGCCTTTCTTCATATCATTTGGGCTGCCTTGAACTTAAGGTGCATCTCTTTTTATTATGTAATTGATATCTTTTCTTTTCTAAAGTTCTTTTATTATGTTGGGATTTATTAATTAACTTGTTTGAGTTATAATGTTTTAATAGACAAAAAATGTTAAAATGCCATGATAAAGACAAGTTGACATGCTTGAAGGAAATGTTGGAAGTTGCCATTTGTAAATATACATTCTAGTGGGAGGCTATATCTGTTTCTTGATAGATCTTGCAGTTTAGATGCTTTTGTATCTAGCATGGATTGTAATAGGTGGACAAACTTCTTGGCGTTTTGTAAGCATATCTTTTTAATGCCTATTATTATAACCTCAATCTAGTTATTTTCTACAGTACGGTGGCAAATTAAATATGTACACCTAAATATGTACTTTTATATTCTTGATTGGCAATAGTTCTATTCAACTGGCTACTAAGTTAATTTGAACATGATAGGCTGTGAGCCTGTTAAAACATAAACCTTGTTTTTGCTAATTGTGGGAACATATCATATTACCTTCGGTCTGTGAATAGACATTTTTTTTTGTGATATAAAGATGTTGGTATTTGCACTTAATTGGGTACTTATGAATTTCTTTAGTGACTGTTCCTTTCCCTTTCAATTTACATATGAGACTAAGGTTGAATTCTCAACATTTGCTAGGGTTTAAGTATGATGCACATATAGGTTTAATTATCTTATGACGTTCTCTTTCTGATATATATATATATATATATATCTTCTATGAAGTTGACTAGATCAGAATTTACTTGTCACTGATTCCTATTTTGGCTCATTCCAGGATGTTCCACTTGGGAATTGGCTTTGTCCATCTTGCTGTTGTGGACTTTGTGGCAAAGGTGACCCTTCAAAGTTCACTAATACTTGTTTGCAGTGTGCCCGTGCATGTGAGTTTGTTCATTAACCTGTGAAGTTATATCTAATTCATGTTTATTCAGTTCTTTCTCATATTATGACTTCGGTATCTTTCTTTGTAGATCATGTAAGCTGCCTGACTAAAGATGAATGCCTGCCTTCTATGGAATATCCATCAGAGAATTTTTGCAGTAAGGCTTGCTATGAGGTATACTGCCTTAATTTTTTTTTAAATTTTATTAAGAGCAAATATATTACCTTTCAGAAGTTGCAATTCAATTGCATTTAGAAAGAACATGTTAAAAAGTTAACCTGTCCTGCCCACTTCTGCAGTACTCAATATCTAAATTGTGTCCTTACTCATATCTTCTCCTCGCTTCACCATGTTATATAAGGAATTACAGTTAACCAAAACAATTAATTATAGAAGCACATTACTTTCACAGGTCACTTTGTCCTGTCTGAATTTGCGAACTGGGTTTCTGTATTGCATGATCATGTGGCTTTGATGTGCATGACTAGCATAAACGAGTTCATGACCCTTCTGCATCTTATATGTTCACAGTTATGTGCCCAACTTCATCAACTTTTGGGAATTTCAAACCTGACCTCTGTGGACAGCCTGACCTGGACATTGACAAGATCATCCAAAAATGTTTACAATTTTCCTGGTATACAAAGGAATATTAATTGCATCAAGTTGCATCAAGTTCTCAGGGTTATGCATGAGTGTTTCATACCTGTTAAGGAACCTCATACCAAGAAGGATATGATTAAAGATCTCATTTTCAATTCAGAGTAAGATTTACTTGCACTAAAACATGCTTGGATTTTTCATTAGCTACTGAGGAATTAAAAAGTGAAATGATAAGAAAAAGAGGAACAAGCCTGCCTTGAGTAATTCAGAGTCCTTGCCCATGGTTGAACAATTAATTTCAGGCCTGTAGTTCCGTACATAATATGAAGTATGATTACTTATTTTGTACAAAATATAAGCATTTACATAATGTCTCTACTTCTGTACATTCATTGAGTGAATAACTTCATGTTGATCTTGAAAATGATCATCTAAAAGGATCAGCATATCATTTATATTGTTGCCTTTGTCTCTAATCTTTTTTGTTGTATATTTTGGGGTTGTCCCAGAATTTTGGTTCAAACAGACATGGATGAATTTGGATCAAATTTTTCGGGGTGAAGTGATATAGTTTCCAGTTGTATCATTTGTCTATGGGCTTAAATTAGGCGTCTGTTGTACGGTCCAGATTAATGTTTCTATTAATAGTACTTTATTAAATTGGGAAATGTGCACTTAGATTCAATACATTTGATTTTGAATTTATTTCAGGCCATAAAATTTCAGTTCTTCATCTCTGACTGTAATGTTCACTTTCGTAGTTTTCATACTTCCGTTAGGCTTTTGTTTTATTTCCTTGTATATGACACTTATAATCATTTCCAAATGTGGTGCCTAAAAAAATTCTTGATGAGTGGATTAAGTTCATCATATACCAAGCTAAAATAACTTTAAAATTAAAACTTATATGAAATTCCTGCACAAAGTGATTTCAAGCAACCTATGAATAAATTTCAATGCATATTATAAGGGTGATTAAATTGCTGAGCCATTGTTGTCAAACAAGAAGAAAGTTGAGAGGAATTACAACATTTTGGAAAGATTAGAGTGGACATTGTAATGGTTTATTGTTTGTGGTTTATAATAAAATCCAGCTGAAAGATGAAGGACCTGATTGCACTGCTTCCTGTTATATTTCACAACAGTAAATCAGTATATCCTTTGTTGGATTAGAACAATTAATTTAAACTGCATGTGGAAAGTGGAAACATAAATCAGTAAATGTTAGATGACTTGTGATTTGGTGCATGCTGATAAGGCCGTAGTCATTGGATTGAGTTTTCCTCTTTATTTTTTAATTTTCAGGTCAAAACTTAAAAGATTGAACTTCCATGGATTTTATGCTTTTGTTTTGCTCAGAGGTGCTCAAATTGTGTCTGTTGCTACAGTGAGGTACTTGTAAAAGATAGTTTTACTGTTTATCTCTGCTGTTCTTTCGTATGGTTTTGTGAATCTTATCAAGTACTTCATTTGGCTTTCAGATTTCATGGACTAAAGGTTGCAGAGATGCCTCTAGTCGCTACGCCATTCAAATTTCGTCGTCAGGGGATGTGCCGACTTCTCATGCAGGAGCTGTTGAAGGTAAATTCTCCACTCTTGGAGTTAAATTGTATGTTGGGTTAAAATGTGATAAATTTCAGCTAAAAAGAAAAAGTCAGTTTTACACAATGGATCTGACTTAAAATAAAGGTGCTTTTTATATTTATTTTTTTTCAGTTGCTTACCAAGTTTGGTGTTGAGAGATTAATCTTGCCGGCAGTAGCTCAGATGAGAAAGATGTGGGAAACTTCCTTTGGATTTTCGGAAATGCCTCTTTCTGAAAGGCAACAACTTTCAGGCTATCTGTTTGTAGGATTTCAAGGCACCATGATGCTGCAGAGACTTCTTAGAAGCTCGGAATTATATGGTTTGGATCGTTTTTCTTTTTTTGTTTTCTGATGATTGGTATAGAAATTTCTCTTAGAAGAGTCTGGTTATTGTTTTTTACTTTTGCTATTTTATTGTGCCTGTTTTACCTTGCAGTAGATAATATAGGAACATCTCAAGATCTGGAAGGAAATTCATCTAGTCTATTTCTGGTATGGCCTATCTCCTGTGTTTTACTCTCTTATCAGATTCTCATTGTTTTCTACGATGTGACTCGAAGAATATTAGAATTTGTCTATGCCCTGTAATTCATTTGCACCATTGTTTGTTATGACCACAAGTCTGTTTTTTATTATTATTATTTTTTATGTTAATAAATACAGAATTTTTGTGTAAAAACATGTGAATTTTTGTGGAATTGAAGGAATCAAGATAATGGAGATGTGCAATTTTGAACAGTATGAGCATTTTGCTGAATAGTTTTGATATTGGAAGCTGGATAAATTCACTACACCTATATGATTTAATTTTTTAAAATTTTGATTTTTCTTGTTTCACTTTTTTAGGAGCGTAATTATCTTCCTAATGATGAAAGTAGATTCTCTGGCTTATTTTATGAGCACAAGGAAAAAGGAAAAATTATGGGGAAGGAAAATAATGGTCAATAGCTGCAATGAGAAAACCAAAATGTTTGTTCATGTCTACAAGCGGAGGCGTGTACTGAGCCAAAGAGACTGAAGAAACAATTGGTAATTATTAGAATTAGAAATCAGAGATGAACATGTATTTTGCTATTAGGTGAGTGAGTAGACCCTTTATTTTGTTTTTTGCGGTGGCATCTTGGAGGAAAATTTATAATTGCAATGCATTTCCCTTTCATGAGTGCTGCTGATTAGTGGTTATCATGTATGTTGCAGTTTCAGTTGAGCGGGAGTTTGTCACAATCAATTTATAAGACAGTTTTTTAAGTTGTCTGTTCCTGTTAAAATTAGAATTAATTTGTATTCTATTTTTCTTACCTTTCAAGCCTTAGTAGAGTCAACTAAGCCTTATCCATTTGGATTGGGAAAGAGAGTATTGAAGGTTGGACTCCTATTTGAAATTAAAAAAAAAAAATGCTCATAGAATTGCTTGTGCCCATACACACGAGCATAATGGGGCTGCTGAGAGAAACCTTAGACATCTTGATACTGGAATATCTACTTCGTCCATAGTGATATTCCTTTAACATTTTAAGAGTTTGTTTGGTTCAAATGAATTCCATGAAATTTTGTGAAATTCATTTGTAAATTTAAGTAAATATGTTTGGTTTAAATGAATACTTTCTAAAATTCATTTCGAATTCTAACTTTTGAATTTTATGGAATTGCTTGAAACTAAATCAATTCTTGTTAATGAAGTATATTTGGTTTAAATGAATTCTATTCGGAAATGAAATGAATTCTTTGGTGGAATTGAACCAAATAAGGGGTAAGTATTCTAATTTCAGAATCTTTACTAGCATGATTCATCCCTTGTTTCTTTGTTTTAATAACCATAAATTTGATTTCAGAACTCTTCTTATGTAAGTCTTGACCCTCTAACTCATGTTCTGTATATGTTTATATTTGACATTCAATATGATAAGACTTGAGTTGCAAGGCATGTTCAATTTGAAGAGAGTTTGTTCCCATTCAAAAAGCTGGGTGCTACTCCTTCTAAGAGTCCTACGACACCACTGTGCCTTTTGATATTGGCCTCATCCACTCCTCTTTCAGCTCCAACTTCAGGTAATATCTTCTCCCAAAATTTGAATTCTAATTCTTTTCCCACTTTACCATTCTCACTGACTGTGCCGACTTCAGCTCCTCTAGCATCCTCAGCTACTATAGCAGCTTCCTCTCCTTAATAGACTTCTAACGAAGGGTTACATTTTTTTTATTGTTGATTTAACTAATTTTGTCAATACAAATTTTGCATAACTAGCACTACATCTAGTCGCGTCAACTACTTCATTTCTCTCATAAGATGCAACTTAAACCTTCTACCGCGAGTTGACTTGAAGCACATTTTACCAAACATCCTTTACATTCTTTGCCTACTACATCTTAGAGTAAAGACTTAACCATTAACATACACATAACCTTAAATTTGCTCTTGATGGCAACATGCCATAAAAGAGGATTGTTGACCATTTGCATGATCAATTCCTAATTAATCTTAATTTTGAATTTAACAATGAATTTTGAACTACTGATGTGTGTGTTTTAGTTAGGATCAAAACAATGTTCAATAGGCCAAGCAATGAAGGTCATTTTGAAGCCAAAATATCCCTCCAAGGATGCCCACAAGTGGCATCACAATCATAAGTATCCTTACAAGCTTCAAGGGGCAAGAAACTCAAGTTTTTTAGGAGGCCAACACCTCTCATGGTCTTCATCACAATTGTGAGGAGCAGCATCATGATCATGACCAAGATGTTCACGATCCTGAGAAGACTGACTTCAAGGACTTAAAAAGGCATAAGCCCTCACGAGTGACAGTCACGATCATGATCATACCTTCTATGATCGTGATGATTAAGCTAATCTTCAAGAGGAGTTTCAAGGTAGTACCCCTTATGGTCCCCTCCTCATAATCATGAGAAGTGTCACAATCCACTCAATAGCCATGCAATGACTAGAAAAGTACAATAATAACTACTTTTTTAAGCCTCACGATCGTAAACAGTGAGCATGCCTCTTACAATCATGAGTGGTTAGTTTCCTACAAAAAGTAAATGAAATATTTAATGAAGATGGAGGTGAATGGAGCTCGAATTTCAAATCTCCAACTAGACTTTAATCCTCCACTATAAATACAACTAAAGAGCTCATTTGTGAAGTTAGTTGGTTAGTTAAACAAACTGATTAAGTAATTAATGTTTTGTAATCTTAAAATTCTCAAATTCTTTTTGTAAAGGTTTAGTGTTAGCCTTAAAACATTTGTAATCAATCTTAATGAATAAGATTTGGGGGAGTTTAAAAGCACGCTATGAATGACTTTTGAGGTCATCCTATACCTAGTTGATAGAAAACTTTCATCACAGGACAACTTTGGAGGTCTGTTGAAAATCAAGTGTTAACAAGATGATAAATGGGCTTAGTTATTAATGTGTATTAGAGAGATGAACCATATTTAAGTTTTGGGTAAAGTCCATATGTCTAATTAAAAGGTATTGTTGACAAGAGCCTATTTAAGAGTTATATGAGCCTAAATACTTAAAGTCCACTTACTAAAGGCGGAGCCACCTAAGCAAGAGCATGTGATGCTCATCTTACATATCGGCCACCTTGGCACATGTTTTCCATACATTGTAATTGCATGATTTCATAATGACAAAGTTTCATAAGGATACATGTTTAATTAGTGGACAATCTCTACATGCATGAGGTTGCTTACTTTACACTCAAAGTAAAAAGTAAGTGGATAATCTCTACATGCATGAGATAACTACACATCAAGTTAAGTGAGAGTAAGATCTTTAAACATCAAAATTAGTGGCTAACATACACACTGAATTAGTGGAAGTTCTCTACACCATTTAATATTTGACTAGAGACAAGAGACATTTAACACAAAAGAGAACAATAGAGAGTTCTTAAAATTGAACGTTCTTCTTCTTCTTTCTTTCCAAGTGTAGTGAGTGTGTAATCAAAATATTTTTATTCTTTACCTTATTCCATAGTCATCATCCATAGAGTTTGTGTTGTGTAAGAGTTGTGCAGCTAAAGGTGATTCTTATCCATCCATTAGAGGCAACAAGTACCACATCGTTCAAGCCAAGAAGGAGGTCTAGCAATTTTTAGGGTCACTAAAAAGGGAACTTACAGCTAGAACTCCATCAAAGACTTGAAGTCAAAACTAAGAGCTTGTAGATTTGCATGAACCATAACCAAAAGCTTATCGAGCATGCTACCTACATTTAGAGTTTGTAAGAGTTACTCTTAGATGTATGTCTTTTGACATGCTATGTGCTTTGGTTATTTGTGAATCTTTGTTAAATGTTGTCCATTTAAACATGCATACATTTAGTTGTGTAAATAATAGGAGATGTGATCTTGGGTTATTTAGTATTCTTGCCTTTATGCAAGGGTTGCATACTCGAAAAAATCTTTAAAATTGAACCTAATTGAATTCGTGTTTACACCACTCTTCCACTAAAAAATGTGGTGCGTTTAATCAATTCCTTTCAAAATGACCTTAACAAGTTTTGAAAAACGATCCCAAATCAACACACATTATCAACAACTTATCACAACAAACATATCAATTATCAATAGCTTCAATAATTTTTTCATTTGCAATTTGTTCATTCATATTCTTATATTACCTTTAAATGTTCAGTTCAAAACAAGATATGAATTCCCTTAAATAATTACTACTCATGGCATTAGTATTTTTCTTAGTCAATTCAAAGTTTATTTGATTTATGAATTCTCATTGAAATCCAAATAAATTATGGTAAAAGTATTTGAGAATCCACAATCTTTTCTAATAGAAGTCAATTGTTTATTGAGGAAGCAACACCTTTAGCATGCTGGTGTTGATTGAACCATGTTCGCCAAAAATACAGTAATATAAGGTTTGCTCATTTCTTTAAGGGTAGTAAGTGGATGGCATGTGTGCACTAACTATGACAAACTCAACATTGTAGTTGGAAGGACCACTTTCCTTTACCAAATATTGATCAAATGTTAGAGAAGATCGCAAAACAAATTACTCGAAATCGAGCTTGCCATGAAGATGCCACCTTATTCTACACTCTGAAAGAAGTTTATGATTTTTAAGCCTTCTTCTCTAGTGAAAATATAGAACAAAAATTCTTCGATTAAAAATAATTTCTTAAAATAATGAATGTTTTCCATAAAAACTTTATATGTACATGCTTTATGCTAACATCAAGTCATATTAAAAATAATTTATCCCTTAACGTCGAGACTAGACCTGATGAATAAATCATATGAACTAGACCTGCTACTAATGTCATTTGATGAATAAATCATATGAACTAGACCTGCTACTAATCATAAAAATAATGACATTTATGGATATGCCATGACCTGTTTACTAAGATTGTCATAAATTTTATTAGTGTGTTCCATTACTGTAAAAATATTCCCCCATGGCACACTCAAAATATATGGCTAGAAATTGCATAGGAATAGGATCTAAGGTAGTGGCCGCTACAAGAATGGAATATATATATATAGCTACTTATACTATGGCTTATCGCATTTGCAAAGCTGATGGTGCTGAGCATAGATTTAATCAAAAGATAATACAGAGAAAGACAATTTAAAAAAAAAAAAGAAATATCAATAAATTCCTATAAAACTAATAACTATGTTAATAAACTAATAGGAACATCAACAAAAATCCCTTGTATTTGATTCCAACCAAATTAAAATTAAGCAGAATAAAACTAATAGATTACTGCCCTGTATTAGAACAATCTAGCAAGCCCTTTCTTTTCAAAATATTCTTGTGAAAGTTGGAATGCTGGAGAATGTTAAAGCTTGGGCTAGCCGCAGGACGGTATTCTGGCACAAGTCTTCCTGATTTATACCTTACACCACAAGCGTTACACAGCGTTTTAGGTCCCGAAGGCCCAATCCTCCACTGGGGAGTTTGATCACTTTGGCAATGAGTGCACTTCCTCTTTTCTCCTTCACAGCTAAAAGGGTTATCCTCTTTTATGGTTGCACATGAAGGCTTTTTAGAAGATTGGTTCCGCTTCTTTTTGTTTGTTTCAGAGAATAGACTTTCAAACCGTCGCAAGCGCTTCTTGTTAGCAGTATCTTGTAAGAGAGAATCGTTCTCATCTACAGGTAATGAGAAATCATCATCTTTCATGTGGAAATCACTAAGATGTTTATGTTCAGGGCTTAAACACACATCAGCCAAAGAAATAAGGTCGTTATTGAAACTTGGAAACCATTCCAGGACATCCTCTATTGGATCCTGTGGGATGCATAGCTGACTTTCGGTATTGTCATCAATAACAAGAGGGATATTATCAAAAAAATCATCCAAAGCAAGGTTTGTAAAGTCTCTCATATTACATGAGTTAGTATCATCACTAATTGGAAATATTCAAACAAACAAACAAACAAAAGGCCTGGCCTAGAAAAGACGACGAGAGGTAAAAGAAAACAACACAATTCGAACTATTCTCGAGATGAAAGGAACTCTACCATATATATATAAGGCTAAGGAAACGATAAATTTGCTTAGCTAACAAGTTGATTTTCGATATGCATGCTCAAAACCGACCTTTTGAGTTGTTTCTGGAACGTGCGTATCGTACAGTGACCCATTAAGAGACTAACACGTAAGGGCCTCCATACGTTTTTTTTTCTTCAGAAGTTGAAAAATCTCTTGAAGTGATTCGGATTTTGGCACTTTGACGCGTGAAACTCCAAATGTAAATAATCCAATTATGTACCAATAAAATCAAATCCAACTATATTCATTGCAGACGTTACTTTGGGAAAGTACAATGAGTTGATTGTATATAAATGCATATTACCATATAAACCAATATGAATAAGTTGGCGATGAATAAGGTTAATTGCTGAAATAAAAAAGGAATAATAATAGAAGATCCATTAGAGGAAAATTAGGAATTGTAATTTGTAACCTTTCCATGACATGATTACGCCAATGGATTTGCCGATTCACTTCTGCATATGATTTATTCATCAAATTTTAGAAAAAAAAAAGAAAAAAAGACGTATCTTAAGCTTTACTTTATACCTTTTACATCTCACCTACCAATATGTGGTTTTCCTATATATACTTTTTAAATTCTGAAAATTTGATGCTTCTGGATACTTTTCATAGAATAAATTGTGACAATATGAGTATTTTTATTTTAACTTGAGAACATTGTTTTCCTTGTGCTTTCTATAATCAAATCAACATAATGAACGATAAACATTTTAAAGCTCTTAGATAGTCTTTTCTTTTTCACTAATATGTTAAAAGCTTAATGATCTAAGAAGAACAAATACTTATAATTTATTGTAAATTTATTTTAGAATCTTAATTTTTATATAAATGTCCAAATTTAATAAAATTTTGGTATTAACTTTTGTCAAAATTGATCGCAGAGGCATTTATTAGTGTTAAAAAAAAAATCCAATATTTGTGTTTTATGGCAAATTGTCCCAAAGTTTAAATTTAGATATCAATATTTCAATTTTTTCAAAATATATTATATTTTCAATTGAATATGTGATATTTAATAGTCAATTATAATATTTAAAATGCTTATTATTTTTATGATTTAAATATAATTTTTTTAAATACACATCATTCATTTTATACGAAAGTACATTAATGTAATTAATAAATTATTTAAAAAATACAACTTATTGACATATAATTAACCAGCAATATCTTAAAATTATATATTTATAAAAGGTTTAGTTCATGGATTAAAATTTTATCCATTTATTTAGAATAAATAATATTATGGAATAAAATTTTTAACAGATATAGCACTATGTATTTAACTAGAATAATATTTTATTAATTAATCATATAAATATGTTTAATTTTAAATATTTTTAATTAAATTAATATATTTTAGTGTTAAATAGATGATATATATTTGAAAATTTTTACAAATTATAAAGATAATAAATACTTTAAATATTAGAATTAACTACTAAATATTACATATTTAATAGTAAAATACAATATAACCACTAAAATTAAAATATTTTTACCAAAATTAAAATTTTGGACAAATACTATAAATCACAAACATTTGATATTTTACTCTAGTAAACAATTGATTTGGTAGTACGATCTACATTAACATTGCCACTTAAAATATCTATAAGCATTCCAATACGCTCAATTTTAATCAAAATTAATGGTAAATTGTATTTACTAGAAAAGTCAAATTGGAGCATTTATACAAAATTAAAACTATAGAACAAATTCACAATAATCTATAAACGTTTTGTCTTTTTGGACAACCGGATCATTTCTGGATTCACATAAAACATTATAATAAAATTTCAAAAGCCTGAAATATTTTCTTTTACCTGTAAAAAAACTTGAATTTTTTTTAATCATTTCTATACTTATGAAAATCATTCGGCTATTGTTATTGGTACTCATAACTTAAATATCCAATTGACATTTGGCCAATGAAAGATTCATATTTTAGCTGCCTCTATTCCTTCTCTTTTCTCTCTCTCTCTGTTATTCTTCAAAAACTTTCAATTTTGACCACTATCGATCATCTCTTAAATCAGCAGTGAACTTTCATTATTTTTTTCTATTTTATTTATTTATTTTATTTTTTATTCAATAAATATAAATTCTTAATTTATTTCTTTCGTTTGTTTGTTTTTGTATTGTATACTTTTTGTTGAAATTGTTGAATATTTCTTCATGAAATTTTCGCCCTTTATGAATTTTATGAATTTTATATATCTTTCCGTTATGAAAATATAAAAAGATAATTTATTTACACTGTGATCAACTAGATAATAAAATTCCTCCATTGATATATATTTACAAACCCTGCACGTACGTGATGTTTCTTCTAATTTAAATCAGTTTCAAATACTGGATATTCGCTTGGTTGGTGAAACTGCTCTAATTACAACACAACATACAAATAATTACATAATTTAACGTGATTGGAATTTTCATTGTTGCTTGACTAAATTTTATATTGAAATGGAAATGAGATTTCCAACCATTAATGAGAATCACCCAATCTATTTACCATGATAAGAAATAAATTTTCATTTTTATAGTAATTAAGTCAAATCAATTAGAAATTGATAAAATATTTAAATATTATTATATATTATTAAAATTTATGAGTAAAATATACTTTTTGAAGTAGTAAAATAAAATATAAAATTAATGAAAATAATTATCAAAATATTTTAATAAAAAATATTTCTTAAAATAATAAATAATTTTGACAATAATTTTTATAATAATTCTTAAAATTATGATAATATTTTAATAAATATTTATAAATAATTTTAAAAATCATTTTTATTATAGATAATCATAATGCTAATTTTTAGTATAAAAAAATAATTATAAAAATATTTTCATGTATAAATAATATTAATTTTGATTCTGATTATGATTGTATAGTAAATCAAATATTTTGTTAAAATTTTCATTTCATTTTTCAATTTCCCATCACTTCAATTTGAATTTTAATTATAATTCTAGAATGTATTTCAAACCATTCTTAACATTTTTAAATAAACGAAAATCAAAAGGTGGCATTGTGCTAATCATAAAGCAATTAGAGTTATTGAAGATTGGTGGGTGATAATGACACCAATTACTAAGAGTACAAGATTTTCCAATAAGACTATTAATTATTGAATTCCAGGTTCATATATTCCTAGAACCTAGACTATTAAGCATGTTAATAAATGTGTATACATATAACTTTGTTAAATGTACTTTGTCTTGCAAAATAACTTAATTGTCTTCTAAAATGTGAGAAGAAAAAAAAAGGCATAAAAAATAGAAAAAGATAAATCCTTTGACTTTCTACAAATTGATGCAGATCAACCTTAATAAATCTATAGACAAAAAATGGAATTAAGGATATTGAGAGATGATTAATTTTCCAGCTGATACATGAACTAAGTTAGCATATTAGTTTAGAACCATGAATAATAAAAAGAAAAAGTTTATGGATAAAAATTTGTGTCGTGGGTTCCGATATAAACAGTATATCGCGGACCTGTGAATTTTTCAAAAAGCCCTCCTTCAGTTGATAGCTCCTTGTATTTGGGGTACAAATGAGGCCGAAATTTTCTTTTTATCTTTTAATGGCTCAACGACACATTGTTCATATCGAGACCCGCAACATGTATCATTACCCAAAGTTTATATACATATGGTACGAGCACACATTATATGTATGTCTGTATGTACTTGCTTCCCTTGTTCTAAAAAATCAGAACATTCTTCAACAGGCAAATGTTTAGAAAAATGAAGGTATAAAATAAATTAAACTAAAGCCACAACTAAAAATTAAAGAAAGAGAAAATGTGGAGTTTTAATTTGATTTAGGTTTCATGGATTGTGGTGCACCTACAATTTTACATCGTAACTCAATATACAGCTATATGCAAACTCAAAATAATGATGTATTGAGCTTTGGAAAATGAAATATACTAGTACTATATCAAGATGCCATGGCCGTCGTCAACGGCATTTCACTTTCACGTGAAGCAATAGATAAATCACTGCCGGAAATACTAGTTGTTAAAACTCTCAAATTTGCATTCTTTTGTTCACCACCATTACTCTCTCCAATGACCACAGCATCCCCAAATTGAACACGCCTTCCGTCCCCTTCTTCAACTTGCTCCAAGGAAGATTCAATGTTCGCAGGCTCATGCGATTGAGCGCGACCGGCATTTCCACCGCTGCCACTTCCACCACCACCTGCACCAAGGACAACCCTAAAACCAAGGGCTCGAGAGAAGACTCGATAAAGGCAAGTGATTAGCCAAAATATCCAGGGTAGGCAAACTAGGACTACACCAGCGACTGGAAGCCAAGAAACAGATTCAGTTGGAGGGAGGAGAATATACACAATTAGAAAAGCACCACCAATAGCAATAGATAGAAACAAGAAGATAGATATGATCCATATAAATAATCGCCCGGAAATGGGATCCGCTACAGGCATTTGTGCATGAAAAGGAGAGATCAAAATATCAGTGATGCTAGGATATCGTCGTTGTCATCGTCCATTTTCAGTCATTGGGATTGTTTTTGCATGGTAATAATTTGATAGCTTGGAAAGAATTCACGAAACAGAAAATCAGCCTCTTCAAATTTTCAAAAGGTGGACGTATTCAAAGTCTGTTTACGTAAAACATGGTTTTATTTTCTCCAAAACAAAAGACACACTAACCCACCCACCAAGGAGAGGAAGAAAGAGAGCGGAATAGAGAAAAGCGCGTTGGATTTGTTATTGGTATTTTTTTAAAAATAAGAAAAGGGAAAAAAATTCAAATATATGTAATTTTGCAATGTTATGTTTTGATTTTATATATCAGAATCTTATATTTTTTAGTTAATTATGTATGTGTGTATGATTTTTATTATGACATATTAATATAATACATAATTATTTATTATATAGAAGATATATTTTTTCATAAAATTTTTATAATAAAAATTAAATTAAAAAATAATAATAATAATAATTAATCTTGAATTTGTTGTCTAATGGAAATCGCTATAATTTGCATTTTAGAATTTTAAAAATCAACTTTTATTTGTCGTTAGATATTTATCTACTCATTATTTATAAATAACTAGTTGTATATCCGTACGTTTCGCGGACTACTTATTAATAAATTATTTATTTATATTTTAATATATTCTATTAATGAAAATTTTAAATTATAGGATATATATAAATAATAAAATTTACATAGAGGATTTATATAGATTGAAAAATAGTATAATAAAATTTTTAGCATAAATAAATAGTGTAATAAATTTCTAGTAATAGTATAACAAATAGTATAATAAATAATATAGATATTTATTCTAAGGTTTAATAATGTTACACATAAAATTTTAAGAGTGAATACAGCAATATAAGATTTGTTATAAATTTAATTTTTGTTACCATAATTTAATTAGTATTAAGATATGTATAATGTTTTAGTTAAAAAATAATACTAAATAAATATGGTAAATATTTTATTTTAATAAAAAATTAAAATTTTTAATAGTTTGACACATTAGCTTTTAGAATGAATACTCAAATATAAAAATATTTTCAAATTTTTGGCTTAATATCTTTAAAGCTCAACATTTAATATATATATAATTAAAATTCCATCTAAACCCTTTTTTAAAATGCAATAAATTGCATTAACCTTTCAGAACGAGACTGTAAGTCTTGTGATACAAAATCTAAAGCCATATCATGAACAGAATCATGCAAAAACAATTTCAGACTTTGAAACTAAAAATCCTCTAGCAATGGCATGAGCTACGTGATGTGCAATCCGACGAACAAAAGAGAACTCAGCTACCAAAAAATGGAGAGAGAGCTAGTGAATACTGAACATCATCACAGATCATATCGTGAACCAAAGTACTTGGTTGGTTGGCATGCAGCCTAAAGATGGCATTTTAAGAGTTTGATTCAAAGACCACCTGATTCAAACCATTTGCCAAAGTGTCAACCCAAAATCTAAAACATGCAATTCAGTTAGTTTCACATCAAAGCAGTCATCCATCACTTTCCCAGCAGAGAACAAAACACGACCATCAAAATTACGGGCAACCACAACTAAGCCTAAACTACCGATAATTCCAAAAATTAAACTTACGAGTTTCTCCTACTGATAATTCAAAAAATCAAACTTATATTACTAGTTTATGAAAAATCACAAACTTTGAAACTTTTCAGTAAACCACAACATAAATATCCTATTTGCAAAGAAAAGGAAGATTCAGGTATTCTTTTTAATAAAAGTTTTTCTTTGTATTTCCTTTTTATTTCTCATACTTTATTAGAAAAGCCAACTACTTTTTTTTTTATTTTTTTTTACATTACACAACTTCCTTTGGGAGTTATTGATTGGATTAGTAGTTACCACTTATATATATTCGGGTTGATCCATTATAGGCGACTCGATCCATATTCTAACATCTCCCACTAGCATATGATGGGTTCAACTTATTTTCTTTTCTCTCCACAATTTCATACTTGATAAATAGGCCGTACAACAAGCACACTTTGAGCGCTCGCTTGATATATATATGTGTTAGGAATATATATATTCTCGAAAAGATAAAATATTATGTTTTGTATGTTGTATCCTAGATCAATTATCACACTATTATATCTCATGATATCATAATCTCATTTATAATTATATTTTATCACAAAGATAAATATAATTGGTCGACCTATGAATACAACTTAGTGTAATAATTATCATAAACTATGATGTTTTCCAATTTCGATTCTCACAATTTCTATTTTACTTGCTTTTCTAAAATTGTTATAGTAGATCGAATCGCCCATGATTGTTGAGTAACATCCTAAGATAACAAACATTAAATACAAATTTTGAGAAACAAATAAGAGTCGTGAGGGTACCAAAATGAGATTCTTTGTAATCTCAAGGGTCTCACACAATAATAAAGTTGAGATCTATACTTTTATTACCCTTAGTAGTCGAGTTATGGTATGAATCATATGTTATAGTATTGTTCTCCTTTCTTATGGAGTGTATGTCTTTTCTTCTTTTAATACTGTACAGATTATAGTTCAAACATGTTAGAAATTTTAATTTCTAATATTGATTCATATAATTTAAGTAATTGATAATTGTTATTGTTGTACACATGGTGATGATTAGTGTAGTATTTAAGAGACAATTATCGGGTGTAAATCCCTCCATGCCAATTCGTTAAAATTTAAGTATTAAGTGGTGTTTT